>MU223204.1:32645-54604 GCA_018584345.1 Thuja plicata | reverse complement strand
ATTTGCTAAACCTGAAATTATCTTCAACATAATGTGTAGATCTATTAAGGAAAATTTCAGTTCTGCTATAACTAATAGCAATAGAAAGTAGCAGATTCTCATCCCTGATGTGGATTGGTCTAATTGGAATTTTCCTCCTCACAATGGTCAAGATTTCTCCCTAAGAGATTCCTCTGTCTGGATTGCTCCTCCTAATGGTTGGGTTAAAGCTAATTTTGACGGGGCATCCAAAGGCAACCCGGGTGTCTCTGGGGGTGGGGGTATCATCAGAGATAGCTTTGGTAACTGTTTAGGTGCCATCTCAATCCCCTTGGGAATTCAGTCTAATCATAGAGCAGAGTCCTTGGCTGCTCTCAATACCATCCTGCTGGTGGAAGAATTGGGATTCAAAAAAATCTGTCTTGAAGGTGACTCTTTAAATATTATAAATAATATTAAAGATATCAATACCCCTTTCTGGACAATCGAGCATATCATTTTCAAAATTAAAACTATAGTCCAATCCTTTGAGGTGTTCCATATATCTCATAATTATCGGGAGACCAATCAGGTTGCTGATTGTCTTGCCAATATTGGAGCCAAAAGTGAGGGGATTCAAAAATGGAAAGGTAACACTATGAGTAATGATGCGGTCACCTCACTTATTAATTATGATAAAATCAGGCAAAAAGAAGGAGTCATTAAAAGTGTCTTTAATGATATCAATTAACTCACCTCAGATCGGGGGAAGTTGGAATGACGTCCAAAATAATGCTAAGTACATATCCAAGATGTGGAATCAATTTCCAATTATGAAAGCTCAAAATTTAATGTGTGCCGCTATCATCATTATTATCTTTGGCCAGTTCGCGCATGTGAAGAGGATTGCGAATCAGTTTAATAGCCTTATTCTACCAAAGAACAACCAAAATCATAACATCTCCCAGCCTGTGAAAAAAGAGAAGGTGAAGTATTTGGCCATGGGTAGTGATCTCAGAAGGGAAGAGCCCGCAGAATGCAAGTGGAAGCAGGATAAGGAAGTGTGGAGAATCTTGAAGAAAAGCCATGTTCATCGGTATCTTCAGAGACTCCATGGTTTTGACACAGATGTCTCCAAAGCCTTTGCTGATGGTTGGGATAAGGGCACGGTAAATCTTGCAGGAAAATATTTTAGCCTCATCCTCAAGGTTCTTTCTGATATTACTAGTCTCCCACTGGATGGTCTGAATTACTCAAAAGAGGTGAAGGTTGGCACCAGAGCTTATAAGAAATTTCCTGTTATTGATGAGGAGAGGGCTCTTCTGGTGAAAGGTAAGAAAGACTATATTGATATGGATAATATTGATAAAATTTGGGGTTCTATCATAAAAGTTATAATGGAATACTTCACTCATGAGGGGAGATTGTCTAGGGTCTTCAATTATCATTTTGCCCTAGTTAATCACTTCAGACATGATATTCACATTTCTTTTCCCTATTTTCTCCTCTGTTTTCTTAACCAGAGCATTACTGACTATAGAGTGAATAATTTCCCTATTCTCCATGTTTGGCTCATTCGCCTAATTGCTGAATATGCTAGAGACCACATTCCTAACCCTAACCCTACCCAGATTAAAAAAAGGAAGAATGTTGGGTCTCTATCAAAGAATCCTAAACCTAAGAAAGCAATTTTGCCCTCTGATCTGACTTCCTCTAGGCCTCTGGAAGGGTCAAAGAATGATAAGCACCCTCATGATGTCATTGCCTCTGTTCCTGATAAGAATGTCCTGGAGCCCTCAGCTAGCTCTATCCTCCCAGAGCCCAATGATGTGAAGCTTATTCCCCAAAACACTGAGACCGAGGTTATCAAGAATAATTAGGTGAATTCTAATGTTCCCACTACCCAGACCCCTGAGGTGAAGGATTCGGAGGATCCTAAAATAAAAAATGTCAAGGATAGTCCTGAGGAGAGTCAGGAAAATCTGAAAATTGGGGAAAAACTTAACCCTGCTCTGGATATTATTAACACTGAAGGAAAAGAGAATACAGAGATTGAGATAGAGGATGATGTCAATAATGACAAAGAGCCTGATACTAATCTTATTGATAGTAATGCAGACAACTCAGGGGACAATAGATTTAGGGTTTTGGGAGAGGAAAATCTAGATTCTCACGATTCCCCTAGCTCTGAGAAGGAGAACAATGATGAAGATAGTGAGAGAATTCTTCATGGTAGAAATTTCCAACCTCTTCAAAGTGAAATCAAAGTGATGGATTCACAGGTCAGAAGAACTATCATCATGACCCCCCTTGAGATTGCAAAAAATAAATCCATCTACAGTTATAATCTGGACAAATGGGTGCAGAGTGATTTGGTTGAGCTTAAGAATAGATGTATCAAATTGGAAAACAAGAACTCTATGATCGAGGATACCATGGCTATCTTCAGAAAGGAGTTTTCTCATAATTCTAATGCCCGTGTGTTTGATTACGGTTCTGATATGGATGATAAAATTAAAAAAGCAGTTGAGATAGCTATGATACCTATCTAGGAGAAGACAACCAGGAATGAGGAAATGTTAAAACATTTGCTTAGTCTGGTGAACACAGGTATGAAGTCCACTGTGGAGAACTTGAATACTCTGAGTAAAATGCTGGAAGGAAACAAAGATACCATTGACCTCACTGAACCTACCCAGTAGATGGGACCTGGTACCCGTACTAGGTCAAAGAAGTAGAAGGTTGATGATCAGGATATTCAAAGGCTGAAAGACAATGTGAAGACCATGCAAACTCAGTTGGAGGAATCTGAGAGCTTCTTGAAGACTATGTCTTGACCTCGGTGCTGGTGGCTTTCTTTCTCTATTTTTCTTCTATCGTCTTTTTTGTTTTTTGACTTGTAGTTGCTTATTGTTAAATCTAGGAGTTGTCCCTTTGTAGCCTGCTCCTCTCCTTGGGGCAGCTTGTTGTTCTTTGGGTCTTCATGCCTATCTCTCTTCTCTTTTGTTAAAGGGTTTCGGGGCCCCTTCAAAACCTATTTTTACTGTAATAAAAAACCATAGTCTCTATCAACCTTTAGCTACTTGAGGGAACTTTGACTGATTTCATATGGCCTTCGTGCCATCACCAATCTAACCACATAAATATGAATATTTCTTATCCTATCAATAATTCAAAATTTAGAAGATTTGTGAACTCAACAATTTGTCTCCTATAGTTCCATTTCATTTCCCTGGACCTAGACTTCTTTCTAGACCATCCATGACTCCCATTTATGCTTCAGTTGTACCTTCTACATCCTATAAATGCTCCACAATTTCTATCTCTCAACCTAGTTTGGTGCCTTCCATTCTTCCTCCTAAAGAAGAAAAGGACCCAATTTTGATTGATCCTAAACAAAATACAATTTCAAACAAAACCAAACATAACTGATCTGTGCTCATGACCATCATCATAAATATTATGCTAGCACCCATGCTCGCGTGCTTCCCAAAATATTTTCTCCACTAAGACACCTAATGATGTATTTAATCCCTTTGATCAGTATATACATAGCCCAAGGGAGGAAGTTAATCTCAAAAAGATGAAATTGAAAAAACATGATTATTCTATTGAGATTAAAGATCCTATCTTGATTAATTTTGATGAAGAAGACATTCTTGATGATGATGATTTCAATTTTTCTAATGAAAATGATGTTCAAGATAGTTATTATGATTATATGTATGAGATTATTGATGTTAATATGTGATTTACAAGCTAGATTTGCAAAATAGTTATCTCTTCATCCTAGTGACAAACAAAGTGACTCATCCTTAGAGGATGGTCCTTGTTTGGAGCTATTTATTGTTCTATCTGTCATGCTTGACACCTCTCCTCTTATGTATTTCCCACCTTCTCTAAATGATACATATTGAGATGAGGGGAGTAGGAAATATGCTTGATTATCTCCTCTTGTATGGCAGATTCCTTTTTCTTTATCATAATGTGCTTCTTTCATGATGTGCTACTTGTAATATATTTGATTTAGATTTCTTTAGATGACCTTTGTTTCTTTGTTGGTGCAAGGTGATAAAGAAATTAACCTGTCATGACATTATTCTATTTGTATCTCATTTCTTCTATATAGTGTATACATTTTATGTTGTGAATGTTTCATTGTTGGTAAATGTGTCTTTGTTTTATTGATTCTAGATGACATAAAATGGTAGATGTCATTCTTTATGGTCTTCGTAACGCCATCTCAAAAAGACTATTCCTCATATCTCTTATGTGAGCTTCTTCCATTGTTCTTGTAGTTATTCTATGTTTTGGGGGATGATGAAAGTTAATTTTGATATACATGAGTTATCATATGATCATATTGACCCAAGAGTTAGTAGATCCATTTCGTGTTCTCTTTTTTCATGTGTTAATTTATATTATTTTGTCCTTTCTTAGGGGCATCTCATAGTGGAAACCTCTCTTGTGGGTGTATGTATTCTTCATTAATGGCATTGCTCCCATTAAGGCACTTTTCAATTGCTTCAATGTGGGGCCATACACTTTGTTCCTCATTTCACATTTTTCACACACACACAATGCAATTTCTTATGTAGATGGCTAAGGGGACAATTCTTTCCCCAGGTTCATATTCACACTATCATTCATTGTGCATATCTAGTGGATCCTAAGAAAGATCCTTCCTTCTTTTCATTTGGTCCTTAAAATGACTACTTTTCTAGATCCCTTTATAGAGACAACCTTTTCCTAAGGACTGGTCCCTTTACGGGTTGACTAGTATGTCATAACTTGCTAGACTATCAATGCTATAGTTTGCAACAATATTTAACCTTGCATGATATATGGTAAGGAAATACCTTACTAGGCTAATCTCTCTCTCTCTCTCTCTCTCTCTCTCTCTCTCTCTCTCTCTCTCTCTCTCTCTCTCTCTCTCTCTCTCTCTCTCTCTCTCTCTCTCTCTCTCTCTCCCTCCTTCAAGCATTACCTCTTTTACCTTGGTTTAATATTTTATGAGGACCTAAGTCACTTTGGGGCTTGGTGTTCCTTTATCTCCTTTACTAAAATAAAATTTTCTCAATGCATTGATCTAATTTAGTGCAAGCATGACTTTTTCTCATACTCCCGCTAAAGTGGGGGCTAAATGTATCATCCTAAAATGTTAGCACTCATAATTGGATGCTCTATTAAGCCCCATTTTGACAATATTCATATTTCATGTTTGTTATGCTTGATTCAACTATTTATCTCCCCTAGATCTAGGATCTTCACTATCTTCCACGCTTCCCATTTAAATTGTAGTGCATTCTCCTAGGAATGAAAACCCAAGACATTTTTTTCCTTAAGGATTGGGACCGAATTTGCACAGGAGCCCTATTGGAGTGTTTTAGTTGGAAATTATATATCTCATGGTTGACCTGGCTTAATTTTGAATCCCGAAATGTGTGATGAGGTATATAAACACCTTATCTCTCCTCAGTTTGGGAACCACAATCAAGATTAATTATAAGCAATCATAATCAATATTTTTGTATTCAAGCAATCAAGTGAATTCAAGATTTGAAGGGAAGCATTTAAGATCTAGTCTCTCTCCAAGTATCCAAGGAAATTTTAAGGCAATCTTCTCCATTGTAGAAAGCTTCTCTCCCATGATTTCCAAGTAGATGAGTTTATGAAGAAAGCAATAAAATTCCTCCATTCTTCTTTCTTAGCAAGTGTTAAATTAAGCATAACAACTTTCAAGATCTAGGAGAAGCACTCATAGATCCATTCAGTTGTGAAGCCATTGTCGATTCATTTCTACATTCTAAGGTAAAAAACTAAATATTAAAGCATCTTCATAAATATGTTTGATCTCAATATCAATTCATGAATGTATTTGAAAGGTAGATCTAATATTTACCTACATTATTTACTTTCATTATACAATCTTATTTCATTTTCAAGGTTGACTCCTATGCAAGGATTTTACCAAGGTAACCTTCTTTCCATAATATTTTCCCTATTTTTCTATGTGTAGGTACAAGTGACACAGTTGTCAAAACTTTTCCAATTTAAAGATCATGATTTGTGGGATTGTAAGTCAAAATTTTGGGTAGATTTCTAGGGAATAGAATTCTCCAGGCTTCTTGTTCCTCTTAAAGTAACTTCAGATTATTTGCATAGGCTAGTATAGTTTCTAGATTTCCATTTCTAATCGTTGTAGGTTCATGTCTATTTTTGTCTATCTGTATTTTCTTGAAACTTCTTAATTTAGTTTATTTTGGTCATTTATCTTGCACCCTTAGATTAATTCTCCAAATTCATGTCATCATAATCATAAAAGTGAAGGATCATTGCACTCACTTAGTGCTTAAGTTCTACTGATCACATTGGGTCATCTTCCTTCTGATTGTGTATTAGGAAAAGGTGGACAAGTCCCTCATATACCCTTGTTTCCCTTTTCCCACTATACAGTCATATTATTTATTATTCTAATTTAAAATTTAAAATAATTAAACCTATTTTAACAAATTTAAAGAAGTGACCTAATTCTATTTATTTTTCAATATAGATATTATTTTAATTATTATTATTTTTAAATTAAAGTGATAAAAACATCAAATCTTCTTTTTTAAACCACCCTAATAGGGTTGATTATCTATTATAGTTTTTAGTTTCTGCTTTATTTTTGTTGTCTCACTATTAATTTTGTCTAAATTGTCAAGTCTAGCTATTTCTTTTTTGGTTGTTCCTTGCTTTCCTTATGTGCTTAATGTGCTTTCTTTCTTAATGTAAAAGGTATTGGGTCCTTTCAAAATCTTGCTTATCTTAATAAAAAAATAACAAATCTGAAAATGAGTTTACTCAAAAGAAACATTTAAATTGTTGGTAAAATTTTGGTTATTAGATAATTTGCTAAAAGCTGATTTAAAATTATACATTCTTTATTACTGAAAGATATTTTATATTTAATTTTTTTTTATCAAAGCTAATAAATTTCGTTAAAAATAATCTATAGGTTTAGAATCTTATCTAGATGGCTTCAAAATTTCCTCTAAACATTTGCAATTTTGTAGGTTTTACCTTAACCATTTTTTTATATCTAGTTCAAAGAATGTTCTATGTTAACTTTGATTTTGTTGATACAACAACATTTGGAAAAATACTTTAATGCTTTGCTAGAAATTTGTGAAAGAAAACTTTGGAATCTCTTTCATCAATTTTAGGACATCATTCTCTGTTTGTGATGATGTATTGTATATTATTACATCTACAGGTTTAGGTAACCCATTTTCCACAAGCTATTATATATCTTGAGAACTAAACAAGGAGTTCATTTTGATTCACCAATATTCATAATTCTTATCAACAAGTTGAGATATTCTAGGATTTCTAAGAAAAATATTAGAAAAAATGTCATTATTCACTACTACCAAATAAAATAAAATAAAATATTAAAATCACACACACACACACACACACACACGTATACACACCCATAAATGTTTATGTTATATAGCGTATGGATTTGTCTTTATCGTAAAGGTGAATCACTTGTCCAAGAAATGTGAAGGGTCTTTCATTTGGAAATTGAAAAGACTGGCATAGATATGTTTTTTGGTTTTTTTTTAGCAAAAATGGCGGAGCCATTAAGATATATTAATATTTAATAGAAATACACTGCTTCAATATCTCAAGAGGGAAAGAAGAAAGAAATAAAACCCTCTATCCCAGCCCAATACAAGTAGAAATATACAAGACCCGAAGATTTGAAAGGTAGAGGAGAAATGCCCAGATACACCCAAAAACCACAAGAGAATTTCTGCCACAAAATGTAGAGCATGGTGATTACACAGCTAATAGTTATTCCAGATTCTTTAATTCCCAAAAAATACCCATAGGCATATCTGCCATACAAAATGTAGAGCATGACGACTTACATTAACGACTTCTAGTAAAACAATAAGCCAGTTCCTTATTTATTTCCATTTCAGACCATCGCGCAAAAACTCCAAACCCCAACGATGAGGTACCCAAAAACTAAAACATGATAGCGGTGTCAATTTACTAAATCCTCATTTTACCTTTCCCTTTGCATTGGCCTCTGCTGACTTGGGAGGTTGCTGAGGATGCGGGAGAGATGGTAGGTGGAGGAGACTTTACTGTTTCATCCTTCTCCAGAAAAGCCAGTATAATGGAGATTCTTTTGTATAACATGAATGCATTTGCCACCATCTCGCTTGGGAGTATGTCCATAAATTTGATTATTTCCCTCCTCAAATGTAGTTGGTCTCGTCCCTATAGAGCCATCTTAAGAATATCATAGAGTCGTGCACTCTCCTTTTTCTCCTCTAGATGGTCTGGAAAAAAAATCCCACCAAGCCAAGCCTTTGAGATCTAGAGCTGGTACCCTTTAAGATCCATGTGAAGCTCCCCTTCCATCATGAATTCTGGTTTGAGCAATTTAGTTTCCATTTGGAGGAGTAATGTATAATCCAGAAGCATATCATACTAGTTTGATATAAACACTAAAATTACCTGGGAATGATAAATGTGTCTTGGAGCCTCTGGTAGAAAGATTCCATCTCCAATAATTCCTCTGATTGCCTCAACTATATATCCCATTAGTGGCTTAAAATATACCTTCATTTCTCTCCCTAGATATGTCCCTGCCACTAGGTTTTCCCACTCCTTGATTTGTAGAGCAATCGTAAGGTTAAGTTCTCTATAATCCGTGCTTTCCCCTGTGAGACTAGAAGGGAAATGTCTGCTACAGTATAATGGTAAAAGACTAACAGAGACAGGGGAATAAATATCCCATGTAAGTATTGCACATCATGATGACCAAAAATGTGAGAATTCCCTAAGCTTTATGTCACACGCATTCTAGATTAGGAGATCTCAGAAACCTGCGCATATAATAGTGAGATTGATATATTTAGATACTATACTATACCCCATGTCCTTTCCTATACATGAAACCATCCCTGCCTGATGACACCTCACCTGCTTACCTCATGACACTTAAAGTTATGTTTTGCTTTGTTTCGACTTGGTCATGTCTCCAAATCAAAAGTGTGTTGATGTGATGGGAGCATTATTCATGTCTTTCACCAATTGTACTTGTCACGTGTTCCATCAAATGCTACTGCCATTAGGAACTTTAAGTTCCTTTAATATACAACAAACATGAGTTAATTTCCTACTAGATCACTTACCACCTATGGATTTACCCGCATGTGTCTACTTACATTCTTCCCTCAAGAAATCTGGCATTGGATTCTGATGTACCTGCTCATAATCTATTTTCCAATCCATTTCCTCCCCATCCACACCCAGATTTGATAACTAGTAAGCTAGTCTATTTCCCTCTCTATATAAATGTGAAGTGATATGTGAAGTGACATCCATTTGAAATGAAGATACTTGTGCTTGGAGTGTAGAGACTCTTCAGTTTCAAAGATGAAGAGTCAAGTCTTCTATATATTTCTTTTTCTTATGGATTGGTTAGGTGTTAGACACACATTATATTTCTGGCTTTGTGTGTAGTAGATGAATTTTTGGTTCATTTTGAAGCATTGTACATAGATCTATATTATTTTATCGATAAAACGTCATTTCTTGTGTGGCTGGGTTTTTTCCCCTCAAGTTGGAGGGTTTTTCTAGTAGATTTTGTTTTTGTGCCATCTATTCTTGCATGTTTTGTGTTAAGAATCTTTTGTTTCTCTGATATTCTAGTTCATAACATTAAGACGGTATCAGAGAAGGTTTGAGGAAATTATATAAACTAAAATACAACAATTGGATTCTAGAAGAATCGTAATATCTAATGGGAGCTAAATATGTTGTTCAAAATGATGGATTCATATGAGAACATGTAGCTAAAGGTCCTTGAAGGGTAGAATATCTGATGAAGCTTCTTACCTAGACAAGGAGGATGTTTTCATGTTTTTCTATATGCTTACACATTTGGTATTCATGTCTATGAGGATAGCAGATGTAATGGTGTTCAAAATTTTCATTCTCTATAACTATGTCATGGCGAAAGATCTATTGGTAGATTGTGAGGAAATTTAGGAAATAAAGAGATAAGTATTTGAATATTAATCATGAATTTTATGTAGTTAAATCATGCTATATAATATTGAAAATAGTGGGTCATATATGTTTTTGGAATTCATCTGTATATTTTCTCTTTATGAATAGTTTGAATCTATGAACTATTGCTAATATATTTAAAAATTCTTCTAGGATAGATTAAGAAGCAACAAGATGATGTGAGATTATATGAAAAGTCATGCATGCTATAGAAATGACCATGGGAATGGTGCTTGCAGCCATGGGACTGAATAAATTCCACATAAATTCATTAAAGAGAAAGGACATATTCAGATTGTCATTGCAATTTTTTTCTTTGAAGAGGTAGAAATGACATTTAGAGGGAGACAATTCAGTTATAGAAATCAGATTCAGAGGGAGATTGAGTCAAATATGTAGAATGCCAAGTCCTTTGTAGAGGATCAACAAGCTTGTGCAACAGTGTGACTGCAAAAGCTCATTGTTGGACAAACATTTGAGCCAATTTCCTGGTATTGTGAAAATCAAAGCCATGATAATGCTGCCCCTATCCAGAGGGATTCTCAATTGAGATTAGTTGAGAGGGAGTCTCAACATTCAGATGATATTTTATATATTTTAATTTATTCTTCTCTGAGAGGGAGAAGTTCAAGGTGCAATCCCCTATTAATGAGTTCTTCTCTGAGAGGGATAAGTTTCAGGTGCAATCCCTTGTTAATGAGTTCTTCTCTGAGAGAGATAATTTCAAGGTGAAATCCCTTGTTAATGATTTCTTCTTCATGAGGGAGAAGTTCGAGGTGAAATCCCTTGTTAATGCATTCTTCTTTATGAAAGAATTTTTAGGTGAAAGTCCATATTCCGCTCTCTGGGAGTAGCTATGGTGGATCCACCCTTTGGGAGTAGCTATGGTGGATTTCATGTGAGAGAATCCATGACTTAGCTCTTGTGTTATTCACCCTCTAAGAGTAGCCATGGTCAATGTCATGGTTAGATAATGATATCACATTGAGAGAACCCGTGATAAATTTTTTGGTTATCTCACAATGGATGCAGTCATTGCGAGGCTCAAGTTGAGAGAATCAATGACATGAGAATATGGAAAGATACCTCCGTAGATAAGAGGGAGTGTTGATGTTATATAGTATCAGGATTTATCTTTCTCCTGAAGGCGAATCACTTGTCCAAGAAATGCGAAGTGTTTTTCATTTGGAAATTGAAAAGACTTGCATGGACATGTGAAGAGACATCCATTTGAAATGAAGAGACTTGTGCTTGGAATATAAAGAATCTTCAATTTCAAAGATGAAGGGTCAAGACTTATATATATTTCTTTGTCTCTTTGCATTGGTTGGGTGTTAGAAATGCATTATATTGCTGGTTTTGTTTGTAGTAGATGTATTATTGGTTCATTTTGAAGCATTGTACACATATCTCTATTATTTTATGAATAAAGAATCATTTCTTGTGTGGATTGTTTTTTCCCTCAAGTTTGAGGGTTTTCCCAAGATAAATATTAGTGTTTTTCTTGTGCCATCTATTCTTGCATGTTTTGTGTTAAGAATCTTTTGTTTCTTCAAGCTATTCTAGTCCATAAAATTGACAACACACACACACACACACACACACACACACATACAAAATTTGGTCATTCAATGACCACAACTAGATCTATACAATGTCTCGATATATCTATGACTGTGGTGGATCATCAAAATTGAGCTTCTTCACACCAAGACTTGGGTCACTAAGTCTTTGCACAAGAATAATTCAAATGCTAATCCATATATCTTATCTCAAAATAAATAAATATTGGGTTGTAATTTGTTGACCATTGAATTATTGATTACCTCATCTCTTTCTCCTATGCTTGGGCTGAATAATAAATGAAATGGGGTCCGTCATGGGTGAGAGGGACTCCTAGAAAAATGGCAAGGTAGAGGAAGGACGGGCAGTGGTGAAGGGTCCTATAATAGGAAAAAAAGATACAAAATACATGTTATAAACAAGAAATACTAAAAAATAAAAAATGCATGGACTAAAAAGAAAATGCATACCACAACATGAGTTCAAAATCATGTGCTGGAGGGAGCCAAAACTATTGATGAATCAGTTTGGACCTTTTCCTATATGGAAAAAGAGAAAAGATGTTATAGTCGAGAAATACTAGATAATGCAAAAAATGTATACACTAGAAAATACAAATGCATACTAAAGCCTCAACTGGATTTCCTATGCTTAGGTTGAATGATAAACAAAATGGGCTCCATCATGGGTGAGAAGGACTCTTAGAAAAATGGTGAGGTAGAGGAAGGACAGGCAGTGGTGAAGGGTCCTATAACAGAAAAAATAAATAATACAAAAAAACATGTTATAAACAAGAAATACTAAAAAAAATGCATGGACTAAAAAGAAATAGCATACCACAGCTGGATCTCTCGTGCTAGGCAAGGGATCCCTAGGAAGTGGATAAGGGTTCACCTCATTTGAGGTAGCTATGACCAATTCCTCTATACAAATTCATAGCAAATGGCATACTAATAGAGGAACATGATTTCTAAAATATTTTGAACAAACAAGAATGTAATTAAAAGTAAATATGAAAACATGTTACCTCCTCCCTCTCCTAAACATCAGTAGTGTCTGGGGCATTCATTAGTTCAGTAAAACCCAATTGATTCTACATGTATACAATAAGCAAGTCAAGTGCATTCATGAATATAGACTACATTGAAATGTTCATAATACATTTCAACAAATATACTTAAATTGGACTTAATTAGATTTTTTGTTTCAATTTCCTTGATGATTTCTTCCACTTTCCTAATGACCTCAAGCTTGGTGGGGTAGGCTAACAAAAAAAAATTAACATAAGAGAAATAATATGATACCACATAGCTCTGTTAGCCAAAGTCAATGGTAGAAAGGGTGGCATCATAAATCTCAGAAATCTAAGCCCCTGACAAGCCCTCTAAAACACCAAATAAATATATAAGAAATAGTTTACAATGAAGATTATGATTCACTTGATTTCCAAAAATGCTTATGCTCCACAGCTCTATTATCACAAGTTTATAAAAAAAATTACGAACCATTATTACAATATAAAAAATTTCTCTTCTTTCACACACAAGACTATTCTTTAACACTATTGTAGATATAGTTAGAGAAGGGTGGTTTGGATTGTATTCGTGGAGGTCAGAGGTTAGGACCACTTTTGGAGTAGGTAATAGGACTGTTGTAGCTTGGCAGTGAGTATGTTTTAGTGTGTTTACCCTTAGCGTGGGGGGATTTGGAGTGATTTTAGGTTGAGAGTAGGTGGTATGGGAAGTGATGAAAATATTTGGGGTGCTTATGAACCTAGGGTGTAGAAGGGCTCTTGTCTATGGTGAAGATATTGACTAGTATATGGGGACTGTCCTAGTATGACAATGAAATTCCAGAGACTAGAGTTTACTGAACTAGCAAGTGAATGTGATTTGAGAGATAGGATAAGGACCTTATGATAAGTTGAGGGGTTCTTGGGGTGTCTTAGAAGTTATAAGTTGGGAGTCTTCAGAGGGCCATGGAGGTGTATTGAAGGATTGAGGACATTCAAAATTAGTGAAAATCAGAGATTGTATGAGCATGATTTTGAACAAGAAATAAGAGTAAAAGAACGATGGTTTGATGTTCCAGATGATGTTCAAGGTTGATTTAGAAGCCAATAATTGATTGGTTGGGGTATGATTCTATGTATGAGTTCAGTATGGGTTGAATTGATTCCAAGGATGGAGGGTGGGAGTTCAAATCTGTTTGATTCATGATGGCTAGACAAGGAAGTGAACTTGTTCAAAAGTATGATGTCTAGGTTACTAAAATCCATGAATCTCTATTGAAGCCTTTGCATTCAACCTAATTCCTTGAGGGAGTACCATCCTTTTATGAATTCCTTGAGTTGAATTACATTAGAAAAAATTCTTTGACCATAAAGCAATAGCAAACAAACATACACTAATTCTTTGATGACACTGAGTTACTACCATACAAATTATTAAGATATGATATTTTGAAAACAACGTACTATTCTATTTTATGAATATTTATAAAATATTACCTTAGGTGTTTGAGCTACCCGTCCATGTCTACTAGAATGAGCACTACTTGGTGTGCTCATACCACCAACTACACCCTGGAATGCATATTATTCATGTATCAATTTAGATTCTTCTATACATAAAAATTTGTTTACTTTTAATAGATTTAGGTAATTAATTAAAATAACATGTCAAAACACAAATTTAAACAAACCTGTGTCGGCTCTGTACCATACACCATTGAAAAAAGATCATCTGGGAGGGCCATATCCTCAATAGTGGATGCATGACATCTTCTCCCACAATGTACACATGAATGGGATGTCGAACCATCCAAACTCGCCTGACTATCTACCCCATCACATATACCATTACAACTGGTGTGGATATGCTCAATGGGCTCAGCTGACCCTACAACTGTATCTGATGATAATGGAGCTGGCATGGGATGAGATGATCGTAATGGTGCATCTAATGATGATAGAGCTGGCCTAGGATGGAATGATCCTAATGGCACATCTAATGAAGATGGAGGTGGAACAGACACTGATCCATCCTCTCCTCCAACTAACTGAGTATCATGCTAGCTAATGACATCAGTCAATGATGTAGCTACATGAAGAGTATGTATATCCATAGACTCATTCACCACTAATGGGACCACAACATTAATGATAGCTTTTCTCGCAGTATGCCTCCTCTCTTGTGGTTGGGTAATCTAATGTGCCCCAAGTCTATCCTTCACAGAGCCTCTCCCTCTACCTTGGAACTCATAAAAGTCAAAGTAATTTGGCTTCTTGTCGAGGATAAACTCATAGTATAGCTAACTCAAGAAATATAAAGGCACCTCATTATTATTACAAGCTGGTTGGTCAAATACCGTGTACCACCTATCCCAAAAAATTGATTTCATCCCCCTATGAGCACACCAATGTATAGGAAACCATTTTGTATTATCTTCTAGGGAATTGCTAGTATTAGGATTGGTAAAAAGGGCACATATGTCACATTTTTGTATGCCTTTTCTTTTCACATCCTCATATGAAAAACCATCATCATACTATGTATGACACCTATCCCTCTATGATCCCCATTTTGTCACCTCTTGAGACACCTCATTTGCACTATTGGACATTTTTTCTAATATAGTGGTGGGGGTAGAGTGATGATGAAGACTAGAAGCCTTCAACATATTGACTAACATATTAATTTATGCACTATTTTGGTTAAGGCATTGCACGATGTTCTCTTGTGTTGCATTTACATAGTCTAGTGACACATGTGGAGGTTCTATGGGTGGTGGTAGTTGTGGAAGAGGAGAATTTTGAGGAGGGTTTACGGGTGGCGATGGTGGTGGACAAGGAGAATCTTGAGGGTTTATGGGGGGTGGTATTTCATTTATTTTTCCTCTTCTTGGGTTGTTTGATGAATCTGATATGAAATTAATAAAAGAAAATAAAAAAAACAATAACATAACCTAATTTGATTACAAATGCAAAAAATAAAAATAAAAAATAAAACATATGTTTATTGTGGGGCGTAATTGCTTGAAAATGTAGAAATTGTTGAAGAAAAATTGTTTTCTTCATAGCACGATCGGGTTCAGATGTGTTTTTTCCCTTGTCCACTTTGTTTCTCTATGGTTTAGGCGGTAGAAATGAGCTAATTCGCGGGCTTTGCAAAATATAATGTGTTTCTAATAACCCAATCGGGTTATTAAAAACATCTCTGAACTTGATCGGGTTATTAGAAACATCTCAGAACCCGATCAAGTTCTGAGAAAGATAGACTTTATTAATAATATTGTCTAGGCTTGGTTACCAAGCCTAGTACAATTTTGAAATTTCAATAAGTACCCGATTGGGTTATATGAAATTTGAATTTTTTTAAAACATGTGTCCTCTTTTTTGGGTCACAACTTGGTGCACACACCCAATAATAACAACTTTATCATCACTATGTTTTACATACACCTCTGGATGAGATTTAATTCTTTTAAATCCTACATCTATGAAGTACTCATTTATTTTGGAGTACCATGCCCTTGGTGCTTGCTTAAGACCATATAATGATTTTTTTAATCTACACACCAAATTTTCTTCACCAAATTTAACAAATCCTAGTGGTTGTTGCATATAAATTTCTTCTTTTAAATCACCATGTAGAAAAGCACTTTCTACATCCATTTGAAATATTTTCCAACCAAAATTTGTAGCTAAAGAAACTATTGTACGAATGGAAGTCATTTTAGCAACTGGAGCAAAGGTTTCAATACAGTCTATACCTTATGTTTGTGAGAAACTTTTAGCCACTAACCTTGCTTTGTGTTTTTCAATAGCTCCATCTGATGTGAACTTTTTTCTATAAGTCCACTTGCAGCCAACCACATTTTTTTTTCCTTTTGGAAGTGTTTTCAATTCCCAAGTTCCATTTTTCCTCAAAGAATTCTACTCCTCTTGCATGGCTGCTTCCCATTCATCTTTTCCTTTTGCTTCTTCATATGTTCTTGGGGTGTCAACCTGCATCACCTTATCCATGAGAGCATAGTTAGAAAATATATTTCCAGGACCTTCTTGGTAAATGTCATGAATGCTTCTAGTTTTTTATTTATTTTCTTCATCACTTTCACTTGATTCTTCAACTTGTGTTCCTTCTCCTCCTACAAAAGATTGCACACCTTGATTTTGATCATTAGTAGAAGTGGACTTATCTTCTTCAATAAAATTTGGAAAGTAATATAATGTAGGAGGATTATCACTCTTAATATATTCATCAAACCATACATCCCTTTTGATATGAATTTCATTTGTTTTAGG
This sequence comes from Thuja plicata, assembly GCA_018584345.1. Lineage (NCBI taxonomy): Eukaryota > Viridiplantae > Streptophyta > Pinopsida > Cupressales > Cupressaceae > Thuja > Thuja plicata. Next base: position 37,698 of record MU223204.1, on the reverse strand, counting down.
ATTGTATAGCCTATATCCTTTTGACTGCTCACTATACCCAACCATTATTTACTTCTCACTTTTCCTTTCAATTTTTTTCCTTCTTTCATCAGGAATATGAACATATGAATTACAACCAAAGACTCTAAAATGTGATATTGTAGGCTTTCTTCCACTCCATGCCTCTTCTGGTGTTATGTTTAAAACTACCTTAGTAGGTGTTCTATTCAAGATATATACCACAATATGAACTGATTTAGCCCAAAATTTTGTATCGATATTTCTAGAGTGAAGCATACACCTAGCCATTTCTATTATAGTTCTATTTTTTCTTTTGGCAACCCCATTTTATTGAGGTGAATAAGAAATTATTGATTCTTTCTTTATGCCATGCTCTTTACAAAATTCTAAGAAGGCTTTATTCATATACCCAGTCCCTCTATCTGTTCTTATTATCTTTAGCCAATTTCCACTTTGTTTTTTAGTCAAATCTTTAAACTCTTTAAACTTTTGAAACACTTCATCCTTCTTTTGCAAAAATACACCCAAATTCTTTTAGTACAATCATCTATAAAGGTGAAAATACCTTGATCCTCCAAGTGAAGGTATTTTAAAAGGACCCATTACATCAATATGAACCAAATGTAGAGGAGTTCTTGCTCTCCATGATTTACCTTGTGGAAAACTTTCCACATGTTCCTTTCCCATTGCACATCCTTCACATACCTTATGACTTGGTGAGATCTTGGGAAGCCCATGCACCATATTTAGTTTCTCCATAAGCTTGAGACTTTGATAATTAATATGTCCCATTCATTCATTCCATAACCTGCTCATAGAATCATATTTGGCAATAACACATAGGTGCTCGTTTCCATTGTTTGAAGTAAATTATTGAAATTTATATAATGCATTCTCCATTTTACCAATTGCAGTCACTTTATAATTGTTGTTCACATCCTTGATTAAACATTTATCATTGTAGAATTCTATTTTATACCCTTGATTTGCAATTTGAGATACAAAAAGTAGATTTGTTTTCAATTCAGGAACTAACTTCACATTTTTTAACACACCATTATCAACTTTGACATTTCTAGTCCCTTTAACTTTAAAGCACTATTATTTCCCAAATATATTTTCTCTGCACTACTTTCACTTATTGATTCAAATTGCTCCTTATTATGAGACATGTGTTGTGTAGCACCAGAATCAATAACCCAATCATCCTTAAAAGAATTATTTTCTTTAAGTGCAACGCAAAAAGAATTTCTTTTATAAACAAAAAATTTACTAGACTTTTTTGTCTTCTTCTTTGTATCTCTATTCTTTTTGAGACATTCATTTTCTTTATGACCCATCTTGCCACAATAATTGCATTTCTATTTACTTCTATTATAATCTATATTTTTATTTTCACACTTTCAATTTCTTTCTTTGGATTGATTATGTTGTGACTTTTTGTAATATTGCTTTCCTTTCATTATGAATGTTTGAGATTCACTATCAAATGATTCTCTTTCTTTAATTTGTCTTTTCTTTTCTTAAACTAGTTTAGCACATAATTCTTCTGATTTAATACTTTTTAATTTGTGTGCAGTATCTAATCCCCTTATAAATGAATGATAAGATCATGGAAGACTTGTATTATAATTTGCACAAAATCTCTATCATCAATATCCTTTCCAAGAGAAGAAAGCTTATTTTTCTTTTCGTTCAATTTACTTAGATGAGGACTAATTCTTGTGAACTTGACAATTTCATATTATATAACTTTGTGGTGAGAGATAAGATCCATACATCACCTGAATTTCGATATAAATTCTTCAAAATATCCCATACTTTGACTCCACTTCTCTCATTACGAACTTCTGGAAAAGCTTCTTCTGAAAGTGTAAGCTTGATAAGTGTTGTTGTCTTTTTATCTCTTTTATCCCAATTTTCTTAATCTTTTCCAGGATTTTCTGGTCTTTGTTAACTGCCAGTAACAATCTCAAAACAATTTTGAAGAGTTAGAGTAATTTCCATATAGAATACCTAATCCTAATAATTTTTCCCATTCAATTTTACTGTGGGAAGAGAAACACAAATAGAATCCATTATATAAAATTCTCTCCTTTTTGGATGAGAATGAAACACACTTCAAGATCTTTAATACGTAGGAAAAAAAGAAAGTTTCTCACCATTTTTTATGTAGAAATTCTTTGCTTTACTGCAGTATATTCACTTCACACAAAAAAACTCTTAATGTTGCTCAACCAGTTTGCAACCTACAAAAAATTAGATCTTCACACTATAAAATCTCCACATTACTTGTCCAAGATTCAAATCTGCTCTGACACCATGTTGGACAAACAAAAACCAGAATAAAAACAGAGACAACACTTAAAAACAGGTGGAATTATAACAAAGCGCAGAGTATTAACACTGAGAGAGTGTAATTATATAAACAAAATACTATTACTTTCTCTTACAAAGACAATGCAAGGAGGTTGCTGTATATATAGACTTTCAACAGACCTCTAGAATGTTCTTCAAATGCTACAGTGAGGATAGATGAGGAGCAATCTGGAGTCTTCTACACTATACTGATATTTCAAGAGAGTTATGGATTGTATAATAAATGCTTACCTACTAAGCATAACTGTAGAATAAAATAAACATTATTCTAAAAAGTTGTCTACAAATGAGAATTGACTTAAAGCAACTTTGGGATTGTAACATAACTTTATATTCCAATGTTGAACTCATCTAGCACACTGTTTTAGTTGACAGGGTGAGTGGAGGGCGGCCTACAAATTTGTCTTTTGCACCATCTTCCTCATTACTTCCTTTTCCCTCAGTGTTCTAGAAACTCACGGTTAGTGTCAAGGATTAAATTAATATTATTAAATAGGATGAACAACACCAATACAAAGAGAAAGGAAAATAAAGTGAGATTTTTAAAATCTTCTTTTTACTTGATTTGATGCGTAAGGCATTGACAGATGATTATTTACAGAGAAGCAAGTTCAATCATAGAAATTCAAAACTCTTCGAAGGAAACAACCTGACCTAAGGCTAGGTGAAAAACAATTCCGTCTCTAAATAATTTGTGACTTCAGACTCCCCTTTTATAACGATTCATATAGCTCGTACCCTGCCATAGACAAAGAAGGGAGACCCCGCTTTCCTTTGGACATTAATGCGGACTCTCATTATTTCAAATTTGAGTAGGAATACGCAGATGATATTTTAGCCATAGCCTTTATAGGGGTTGTTGATCTTTCCATCTTAACTAATGGGCTTTCTATGAGATTAAGGAGATTAAAATCAAGCAAAGGGCAATTACCAGAAAACAGGAAAAGGGTATTGAGGTTTGAGGAAATGATATGGATAAAAGAAACAAACAAGATAATAGAGGTAATGAGCTATTTAATAAAGAAGTGAAGAAGTCTCTGGTTGGTTGATTGTCTTCATAAAATGATAGATACCATGGAAAAAAATGAAGGACTATGGAGGGAGAATCAATGAATTGGAGGGGAAACTTAAGAGCATCAATGAAAAAATCTGATCTCCCTTGTTAACCTAAGTCAGAAAGTGGTCAAGAACATGACTAAGAGCCTACACACCATGGTGAACACATTGGAGAACATCCATCAAGACAAGGTGGTGGTTGATTTGGGTCTTGAGAAGGAAAAATGGTAGGAAGAGGAGTTTGGTTCGAGCGAAAGATCTAGAGGAAATTTGAAAAGAAAGGTGGTTAAAGAATCTTTCTTAAGGTCTTTTGGTCTTTTTCATGTTTTGTTTGGTTTTTTGTTGACTCCTAGCTAGGATTTTTGTTGTCTCATTCTCGATTGTTCTATGTCTCTTACCCTTCAGGGCTTTGTGGGTTCCTTGTTTAATACTTATCTTTAGATATTCCGGTCCCTTCAAAACCTGTTTGTTCTATAACAAAAAAACTTACCTAAGCTAAGATGTCAAATTATTCTAGATTTGGTAAATAAAGTTTTGAGAGGAATGTGTGTTGAAAGTATATCAAAGGAGGATTGATGGTTACGAGCTAAATTTCCCATAGTATTATAACATAAGTAATCTTTAGTGATTCTATCTTGTGTTTGATATTGTTTGCTAGTTTGTCTATTTTTCTTGAGCCTATCGCTAGTTTATTTTATTAGATTTATTCAGTGTAACAACTTTTATTGTATGTATTCTCATTGATGTTAGGGATCTTTCAAATTTAAAGTGCTTTGTTGATTTTTTTACAAACTTCACATGAATATTATGTTCGAATATCTTATGAATTTGGATTTACTTGGACTCTTTCATTTCTTATTTCGTAATTTAATGTTCTCGAGAGCTCCTATTGATTCCTCTTTGTTTTAGAACATCAAGTAAATGAACATTTATATTCCATATAGTAGTGCAAATCATGTTAGAGACTTAGATTGCTCAATACAAATATCTGGCTTCTTTTCTATCAATCCAATTTCATGGAATTTTTCAATTTTTCAATTTTTCAAGATTGTGGACATAATGGTTTTTTCCATTTAATTAATTTGATAAACATGCACATGAAAATTCAAAGTTTTGCTTCATTTTAAAAATAATAATTATTAACCTAACTAGAATTTAAAAAATAAAAAATTAAAATTAAAATATCTAAATATAATTTTAAATCAAATTAATAATTTGTTAGAATAAGAAAAAGTTTTTGATAGATAAAAGCAGCAAAAGGGTGCTGGCCCATAGAACAGGGGACTGGAGGCACATTAACAGCAGGTTAATGGCACAGTCACAGAGCAAGATGAATTAACTATTTACTGTTATCACCAGCATCTAAGCTTTTACCTCTATCAAAAACAACTATCATAGTTCTGCATAACTGTAAAAAACTAGAGTAACTAGCAGCCATAACCACCATCGAAATAAAGTTCCAGGGCCACGCAGGGCCAGTCCAAAAGCAGGAATTAAACTTAACAGAACCCCTCCAAACAAAACAGGGGAACAGAGGAACCTGACTAGCAAAAAGATAGTACATCAAAACAACCAGCTAACATTTTCCTCCTAACTGCTTTGAAAGCAGTGATCTTGC
>MU223203.1:1199778-1224201 GCA_018584345.1 Thuja plicata | reverse complement strand
TCATGCTCCTTGCCTCCTATTTTTCATGATTTAGCATGGGGTTTGTTTTCTGTAAAGTTGTAATCGTGTATTGACTTTTTGAAGCCCAAAAGTGTCAACATCATTGCTGCACAGCCATTTTTTTTAATTCCATCTTGAATCCGTCGCAATTGCGACGTTTACCTCCAGAATTACGACGGGGTCACTGTATTGGCGATGCCCACATACCGTCGTAGTTGCTTGGGTGTTCGTCACCATTGTGACATTTACCTCCAGAATTACGACGAGGTCGCTGTATTGGCGACGCCCACATACTGTCGCAGTTGCTTGGGTGTTCGTCGCCATTGCGACGTTTACCTCCAGAATTACGACAGGATCGCTGTATTGGCGATGCCCAAAAACCTTCGCAGTTGCTTGGGTGTTTGTCGCCATTGCGACGTTTACCTCCAGAATTACGACGGGGTCATTGTATTGGCGACGCCCAAAAACTGTCGCAGTTGCTTGGGTGTTCGTCGCCATTGCGACGTATACACATAGAATTATGACAGATTTCCTGTATTGGTGACGCCCCAAATTTCGGGGTTGATAGGGCTACATAGCGATGGATTGAAGTCGTAATTGCGACGGAAAAGGAAAGACGTCGTATTTTGCGACTAAAAAATAGCGACGTCTATTACTGTCGCAATTGAGACACATGGTTGTCCCAATTGCAACACATAGCCATCGCAAATCGACCCCAAATGTATTAGTGACATAATTTATACCCTATCATGTATGCCTATTTATCAAACAACCAAGGCCTCCTCGTGTGGCACACAACCATTGCCATTATATTGCTTAGAATTTATCGAAGTAGTTCTCTATCTTAAATCTTATTCAACATTGTTCACTATACATCACGTATGTTATCTTGCAACCAAGAAATGATGTTATATTTTAGGTTTTTTCCTCCTCAATTATAGTTTTTTAACTATTCACTTTGATACTAAGATGTTTGTGCTCTTGCTATTAATGATTACGCTAAACCACTTCTCCCCTACCTTGCACCTAACTCTAAACAAGTTCTTTCTTCGCAGTAGTATTTTTCCTCAAGATGCATAATTAGGGTTCATATCATTATTAGTGACTCCTGTGTTTAATTTTTTTAGATGATTCACATGCCCAATCAATTCTACTTCCCTAAATTTATTTTTAACCCTTCTCTTTAGGTTATCTTCCTTAATCTTGTATGTATTCAAATGCTTTCTCTCCTCTACATTTGAAATATATTTCCCTAAAGGGTTTTCTCTTGAACTTCTATATGTTACCATTCACTCTAGTATCCATCCTTGTAGTATGTCTCTCCTTCTTTGTTTTTATAGTAATATTTACTATCTTGTTAACCCTTAGGGGAAGTGTCGTCATTTATTTCTTCTACACACCACCACCTCTAGATGGTAGAAATTGTCATCTCACTTTTCCTCCATGTAAGTTCTCCCATCCATGCCATAAACCTCTCCCTTTGGGGATTCCTCTTTTCCTCTTATTTAACTTATCTTATACCTTGATCACAAATTAATTTGCTTCCTCTATGGTGGTCAACTTGACTATATTTATCTCTTCTTAGATACATTCCCTTGGTCCATCAATGTAAATTGTGATCTTCTCCTTGTCTACCTCATTATGCCTTATTATATTAATCAATTTACGAAATTATTTGGTATACTCCTTTATGGTTTTGTCCCTTTGCCTCAAACTATGTAATATCTTCAATAATTTTAACTCATTCAATTGGTATGAATTTTCTTTGTAAATTTGTAATCATCCTCTTCCACTTGTTTATTCTTTCATTGCCTTTTTTATCCCTCTATAGTTGTACTTCCTTCCATAAAACATGTTCATTTAGCTTGGTTCCTCAATTTCTAGTTCAAAGTATTCATCTAGCTTTTTATCCAATCAATCAATTCTTTCAGACTCATATTACCTTAGTAGTTTGGAACCTTCATTCTAAGCATTTTTGTCAATTTAACAGATATCAACAAAATCACCTTCTTGGATTCCTCTTCCTCATCTTCTAGATCTTTCGCATCCTCTCTAACATATTCCTCCACATTTTTCTCATCATCATGACTTGGGATTCATTCCTTTTTCTATCACCTTCCAAATCTTTGGTTCATCCATGATTCAAAAGCCAAAATACTGAGTCGTGTAGTGATAAAAACATTTTTATACTGTAACCGAGGGTTTACAGTTAAATCTTTGAAAAGCACCTTTGATATCTGTTTAATCGACTTAAAATGCTCTGAAAGCTCTATCTCCTAGTAGAAAGATGTGTAATGAGGTGTCAAAATGCCCTTTTAAGTCTTCACATGTCAAAAGTAAAACACAATTAATGTGTTTTACCCTAGCTCCAAAACTGCATTCAAAATGTAACTCAAATCTATCTGTGATCCTCCAAAACATTTTCATATTCCTTTAGAAATGATTGCATTGTGTTCTAAACTCAATTCTACATCTGAATACATCCATCGCATTCATTGATCTGTTCGATTCAGGGTTCAAATAAATATTTTTCATGAAATCTCCCTCTTATGTCTTTGACCAATCAACTTGATGATGAAATTTCCACGCCATGTCCTAGTGCAATCCCTGCATTAGCATCAGTACTCTCTTTTTTCGCCCATGTCTTACTCATATGATTTCTAACTTCTTCCACATCAATCTTTTCTTTTGCCTTTATCATTGCTTTGCATATTATTCCTTTGAACTAAACCTTTCATGTTCATATTAGCATTATTGAATCTATAATACTTAGCAATGTGACCTGGATTGTTGCATTTTTAAAACATATCACATTAGAATTCTCATACCTTAAGTTCACTTGGCTTGACCATAATATGCATTGCTTCAATATATGACCAAATTTATTGCATTTGTAGCACCTTATGTTCCCTTTCTTCATAGAATCGTTCACCACAACTTTGCATTCACTAGATTTGGGTCCATAATTGTTGCATTTGAAACATTGACTTGAGAATGATGTAGCATTTTATTTATTCTTTCATTGATTTTCCCTATGACAAGGTTTCTTGCAGACAAAGAATCTCCCATTAAAATTTTGTGCAGTAGGTAGTCTCATAGGTGTCCTTCTAGGTTTCTCAATTTGATTGGTTGATAAAAAGTTGTTCTAACAAGATCTAGAGCTTTCACTTTTTTCAAAATGAAGTCCTTATGTATCTCCTTTCGGCCTTTGAACCTCAAGTTGTGCATCAAGATTTGAATTTTTCTTTGAATTCATTAGCAACAACAAGCTCACTTCTAAGTATCTCATTTACCCTTTCAAGTTCTTTCTCATTATGTATAGATACATCAAGATCAAGCTGCAATTGTCCAATCTCACAATCTAGTTTATAACACTCCTCAGATTTGTCCTTTAAGGATTTCTCAAGATGTTATTCATTTTTTTTCCTTACTTCAATTCCCTTAGTCATCTTCATTATCGTGAATTCCATCCCATGCTTCAGATGATCTTTATCTCTTGCAAGTCGCTCACATTCATAGATTTCTCCATCAAGGATTGTAAATCGTCGCTTCTTCCTTTCTGCTTCAATTGCTCAACAAGATCTTTCCTCTTTTCCCTAGATTTTTTCAATTGTCCCTTCAAAACTTTAATGAAAATTTCAGCTTCATGTGTCTTCCTTCCAATCCTAGGTTATGAGCATTTGAATGGTCAAGATCTTCCAGAGAAATCAAGAGATGCCTTTAAACACTACTAGAAACTGTTAAATCACCCATCACGATCTTCCTCAAGTTGTTAGACTTCATCCAAGGTACCAAGCTCTGATACCGATTGTTGGTATTAAGGAACACTAAGAGGGGGGTGAATTAGTGTTTTGATATTTTTAACTTTGGTGATCAGATTTCTTAAATATAAATGAAATGCAGTAAAGAACAGTAAACTAAAATAAAGATCATTTCTCACATTGCAAATCAGGAAGGCTCACTGTCTTACAAAACATATATAAACAACAATCAAGGAGATGAAATAATACATAATATCAAATATGCCAAAGCAATTCCATGTATATTCAGTACAAAAATCCTCTGCTCAATCTTCAACCTAACCTCTACATTCAAGTCCTTCACTATCCAACATATCTATCAATAATAAAAATATCATATCTAACCATTGCACACATAAATAAACTCAAAAACTCTATCTTATATACACGATATCAAAAATAATTCCTTCACTGGTTGACCTCAAGAACAAAATGGATAATGTGTAGAGTGTCAACCAAATCTTTAATCAAAATGTCATCCTAACCTCGATCGACCTCATATCTCTTCCACCATATTAGCTCGAACATATCAACCTCAAAAATAATTTATCCAATTGATATGATAGGATCTCTGATCGATCTATCAACACTCTGTCACTATTTATCTCTGATCACTATAAAACTGATACTTAGAACTTTATAACTTACTCACCTGAGTTCACCAACTACTATTGTAAATCTGGATAAGGTAGTGTATACGATGTAGTAACACCCCCTAGGTTTGCTTCCCAAAAGTCAAAATTGGATGACTGTACCAAAGCATTTACTGTAACCTGTACATTGTCCCTATCCTTCCATACTTAGCCAAATTTATAACCAATCCTTTAGTAACAACAAAATGTGACAAGAAATCATCATAATCATGCATGGTCGCCATCAATAAAAAAAAATACAAGGCATCAAGAGAAATTTGTCTTGCAAACACACCATTGATCTGTGACCATCCAACCGACCATGATCAACGATATTTGTTGTCACAATGGATGGTGGATCTCATTGGTTATTTGGCCTCATTGCGTGACATGTAGACGTTATGTTAATGTAACTTAAGTGACAAGCCTTTTTTTCATTCATCTAAAGACTAACACGACACGGTGACAAGTGTCACTTTTCCGGAGGAAGTTTGTGGAAAATTTTAACCTACAAAACTTTGGGCTGAAATCTTTCTTATTGAATGATCTGCGATCATCCAATGTTCATTAAATTTTATTTATTTTTCTTATACAATGTAATTATTAAGTATATAAATTAAGGTTATGCTTTACAATGTATATTTATAATAATAAAAATTATAAAATAATATATTGATTAAGGTTACAAGTTTTACAATATAATTATTAAGTATATTTATAATTTGAAAGATTATAAAATAATATATTGATTAAGGTTACAGTTTACAATGTAATTATTAATTATATTGTAATTTCAACTTATTAGTGATTCACAAAATCACACACATAATTTTGTTTGGTTCATTTTAAGATTCTTAAATTATTAACTCGGTACTGCATTGTAATTTCAATTTTGTCCATAAATTATTACACACATAATTTTTCCATTTCATTGAGAAAATGAAAACTGCTCGGTGCAAACTGCAAAAGAATGAAATCATTTTTTAAATCTATAAAAGGCAAATGATTCATTGCAAAATTTTCATTAAAATCTTCCAAAAATTTACGATCTAGTCGGAGTCCTTCCAAAAATTTAAAGCCAAAAGGGGGTGGGTTACTGCTAGGCATTGGGGCAGTTGGCCAGTGGTATCAAAAAATAAATAAAAAAAATGGGAACCCTTGATTTGAAAATAGTAGGCCAAAGTTCGTGGGTAATGATATTTGCTTCCATCTAAGTGGAATTCTTCAGAGATAATAAGCTTTGAAAATTCATACAATCATCTGTAGTCTGGCAATTTGTCCAGGAGAAACCATTTCCAGAGAAAATTCCTACCAATCCACCCCCATTTCCTGTGTCGCGCCAATTTCTCATCATTCAGGTTCATAATAAATGGTTGTTTGGCCACATTTAGGCCTTGTTGGGGAAGCTTGGTTACCTTGGCCATGGGATCCCCACCCCTATTTCTGCAAAGACGATAACCTGAATGTGGTCCCCCAGGAATTCCTCTTTGAAAACCTTCCTTAACAGCAACAGCATATACACCTTGTCTCCTCTGAGGTCCAGAAGAGACGCCACAAATTGAGATGTAATGTCCATGTTCACTCGGTATTTATCAACATTTTCTAGAAACTCTCACCCCAACACCATCCTCACATCCTTGTTTGTAAACATTCCAACTTCCCTACAAACTGATGCTAGCATTGGGTCTGAGACCTTTCCCAAAAAGGCCTTTTGGTCCTCCCGAGATGTGCTTTTCAACCAGATAGGAGTGTCCATCTTCAAAAATCATAATATCAAAATATACAACCTAAAGACCTAAACCAAATGCAGATTTCCAACCAGAATATCAAATTATACAACCTAAAGACCTAAACTAGAGGTGGACTTCCAACCAATGGTAGCTCGTACACTTTATCTACCAAAGGAGAATTGAAGAAAAAAAGAAGCACATATCATCTATAATAGCCCTTGATACTTAATAATTCCTTATCTAACCTTATTAAATCATGTCCTTTAAAAATTTTAAGATCTTTGATATCTCTTTGTAAATATTTTCCATAAATGCACGAGTGTGTAAAATTGGAAATATTGTCATTCTGTCAGCACCGAATAGAATGGCATGCATGGATCGCAATTGAGAATGTCATTGACAAGACATTTCTTTATTGTTTAATGTCCATAAAGACAGATCAACATTATCAATCATCCACATAACCTACTAAACAATTATAATTGATGGTCGAGGTTAAGGCACGGGGTTAAGATTTGATACATGTCTCCATTCTGTAGACTTTCTGGAGAACTACATTTCCTCTAAAATTATGATCTAGGATCATTGAACGGTGGTAAATAATACATTTAAAATGGTGAAATGATGGTTATTAGGTATGTGTGGATGTGGTCACGCTTATCGATACCATTGTGCAGAGTGTGCAAACAAGTTGGCAACAAATCCAAGCGTTATTCTCTTGATGTGATGTTGCCTTAATTACATTAATTTCCATTTGGCGTTGGCCCATCATGACAAGTCACAACTCTTGGAAAGTGTCTATTAATAGAATATGAATTTCAAGGGATTGAAAAAATCACCCAAAAAATATTGTTTTTCCCATAAATAACTAAAGATTAGCCAAAAAAAATTGCAATTCTCAAATGGTAGAAAACATTCTCCAATACAATAAAATATTTATTCCTTTATAGTAAAAATTTTTGCCAATACATTTAAATATTTTTTCCTTAAAGGAAAAACATTTGCCTTATACATTATATCCCCTGTAATAATGACATATTCGCTAGGATTTTCTAGAATTTTCATATGATTCAAAAAAATTTGCCAATACAAATTAATATTTTTTCCTTTCAAATTAAATTTTTTTGCCATCAATATTAAAAATTCCCCCCCAAAATACCTATAAAAAAAAATCCCCCCTAAAATAATGTAGGATTCACCAGGATTTTACACCTTTGCCTAGGGGGGTTGGTTAAAGTTATCCCTTTATAGAATTTGTTGACATAAAAGCAATGAAAGGACAATCCATGGAAAATCAACTAGAAAATTCACCTCTTATAGATCAAAATCCTCTTACTATGGATTTTCCTGATGAATCTATAATTAATATTGATGATAAAGACTCTTTGAAATTATATTTTGATGGTTCATACACACAAAAGGATTAGGTGCATGGATAATCTTTGTCACTCCTCAAGTCAATTTCATTCCTAAATCTTATTGGTTAGCTTTCCCATGCACTGGTAATTTTGCATAATTTGAATCCCTCGTCAATGGTCTCAAAATAGTAGTATGATGGAACATCAAACATATTTTAGTTTACAAAGACTCCTAACTAATCATAAGCCAAGTAAATTATGACTATTAGACAAAATGAGAAGCTAATCACATACAAGTGAACGGTAAATAGTTTTAAGTACTTCACCTTTATCTAAATTGAGCTAATACCAAGACTTAATGATAAAGAAACTAATGTCATGGTCAATATTAGATCTCTATTTAATATGCCATAAGATAGTCGGCATTGTAAATCTTTGGTTGAAAACTTATTGGCCCTCACACGATGTCCCTAATAAAAAAATCATTTACAAAATTATTTGTTCCAATGACCCTTTGTACCTTGACATATATACATACTGACATGATAACATCCTTCCATCCAACCTATCCTACACTCAACATAAATATTTTATCCATTGCTCTTTCTACTTCACTATTGAGATGATAACCATATATCAAATAATATTTGATGGTTCTCTATTTAGATTCCTTAACTTGATAGAGGGTTGCCTCACAATCAAAGAGGTTCACATTGGTATCTATGGTGCTCACACTAGTGATACAACCTTACCCAAAAATATCTTGAGTACAAGTTACTATTGGCCCACCATGGATCAAGACATTCATTAGTATGTGAAGAAATTGAAATATTAGAAATGTGGATCGTAGTCTAGGAATATAAACTAAGAACTCATTTATTCATTATTTCCACTTATTATTATTGGAGCAACAATCGATTAGGTCCAAATTCAATCCTCAAGGAGAGCTATACATTGTTGTTAAGTTTTCTTTTTCTTGATTTGATATGAAATTAAAAAAATATATAGTTAATGTGATAGGAAATTGACAATTTTTTGCATAAATAGTAAGATACAAGGTACAAAAGAAACATAATGACAAATATATGTAAATAAGATACATAGAGGAACCTGTGGCTAAAATATGGGGCAAAAAGTGTCAAACACTAGAGTTGTACCCCAAGGTTCTAAAGGTGTCTTCATCAAATGAAAGTTCTAGATTTTGGATCAAAAGGATATGTTGATTCATCTTGTTGAAATTTAACAAAAAGTGTTGAGCACTGGAGCTAAGCTCTAATATGCAAGTGTTTGTGTCTATTCAAAGTCTCAGAATGTTCATCACAACTTTCTCTACATGATTTTGCGGATTCTGATTGGTGGATATGTAATATACACACATAGAAGGGGGATATATGTTGTGTTATATAGGGGCTTGCATAAGTCAAACACCTGTGTTGGTGTTTTACCTCCATAACAACAATGATAATTAAAGAGAGCTTACCCTTGGCAGGGTAGAGGCTAAATCTAAATCGAAATTTTATTCCCTGAGGATTGATAATGGTGGTGATGCTATGCTCTTTATACAATTCCTTCAATTTTTTATAGAATAACATGACATGAAAATACATAACAAGGTCAATCATGAAAACATGTACTTGTATGTAGGTTGTTGTTGTATCTTGCTACTCCATATTGTTGAGCTCTCAAATCCACAATTACTTTCTTGATAATAAGGGCTCTTATATTTATTGTAATATGTTGTTTATGTAGACTCCATCTACATGGGTGGCCTTGTTACCTTCACCATCGACAACTCGGTCGCACTATATGCATGCAGACTCCTTCGCGAGACACATTCACTTTTCAAGCCTAAACTCTCGAGTGGTCAAACACGTGTCGACTGGGCAGGATTTCAAACACTTCCACTTAAGGCTTCCCTCAATAAAGTTTTTATGGGCAACATGTGTCCCGCAACCAATCTCACATCACAATAGGACCACCAACAGATATTCCCAAGAATGTGTCATATCACCTGACACCAACATCTAATGATAATTACATAGGTGTCAAAAGACATCCAGTTGGTTTATTTGTGCAATCATGATCATCTCCATAAAATTTTGCCATGATTTCCTTTTTCATCCATAGTTGGAAAGTGTAGAGACCCTAAATTGGTCAACCAAAGTCAAAGTGGTCAAATCAATTCAACATCATGGATTAATTAACAAAGCCATTAATTAATTAAATTCAAGCCAAAAGGGATTAATTAAACTCTGTAATTGATTTAATCAATTAGTTATATAGTTCATTTAAATAAATCAAATGCAACCAATCTAATTCCCTTACATGTCTAATTTAATTAATTGTTTGAATTAAGTAATTCCTAATTTCTTTGAAAAACCACTAAAGGACAAAAAATAATCAGCCAATGAGAAGAGAGGATTGAGAGCACATAGATCACTCCAAGGCTTTTCTATCTTAGCCACTCATTTAGCCTTTGCTATCCTCATCACTCATTTTGTCATCTTGTCCCTCTATTTGAAACACATCACTCAACCTTAACCTCAACCATACTTTGTCATGGCTAATTAAACTCACCCCCCTACCCTTGGGAATTCCTATAAATAGAAGGAATTTCTTATTGTAAACTTACCAATTCACATTCAGAGTACGAATTCATATTTAGAGCATCAATTTACATCATAGCAATTATATTATGTTGAATTGGGAATAACATTGAGTATTCTTAATTAGGATCATAATGACAATTTGTATTTAGCATAGTTCTTCATTAATATCTTGCATCCTAGATTGAATTGTGTTTTAATTAGCTTTGCATCATCAATCATATAGAACTTCTCATTTTCTAAGTTGTCGCTAGGATCTCTAATGCAGCTGAGAGAAATAGTCCTTGGAACTAGAGAGCAATGAGACACTAAATAGGTTTATCATTTCAATTGATCTAATTGTAGTTTATCTTTCAATTCGATTTGACTAAGTCATTATTAATGCTTCATTGAGTTTGTGTGCAGATCAAACATACAAACTACATTCGATGCACACTATGGGGCTTAAGACTCACATTCTAACATCAATTTTGAAGTACTTGCATTGCAAATTCTCAAAAATTGATAGATTATCGCATCTGGTACAAAGAAGCTCACATTTAGTACTAAGTGTCTTGCACCTGGTACTAAGTTTCTCACACCTAGTTTGTCAATTCTCACACTTGGTTGGCAGATTGACGCATTCAGTCTATTCTCAGTTGCATTTGGTCTATTCTAAGTTGCATTCAATCTATTTTGAGTTGCATTTGGTATGTTCTGAGTTGCATTCGGTCTGCTTTGAGTTTCATTTGGTCCGTTCTTCATCCTATTTGGTAGTTGTTTTGTAGCATCTAGTTTATGATAAGAAACATTAAATTCAAGTTGGCTAAGTGATAAATTTGACAATGAATTGATGTTTTTGATGAATTACAAATGACTAAAGGGATCAAATCAAGAAAAATCAGAAATTGATATACAAATCACCTGATTATTATCAAGAGAAAGAGGCAAAAAGGTTATACGAAGAAACAAAGCGGATACAACTAGCAATAGAAGCTGAAACTTTGGAAGAAAGAATTCAAGAACAAAATAGGTATTAGAAGATCGTTGCTCTTTATCAAGCCTTTTATAATACTTCTTTCATTCATCTTGATGAATTGCTCGTTTGAATATGGTGCATTTTAAGAAAGTTCAAAAAGAAAAGTGTAGAGTACCTGATTATCGAAAAAAGAAGGAATCTAAATGATTAAATGATTATGCTAAGAAAATCTATAACGCAAACATAGTGAAAAACTTAGAAGAAGTGAAAGCATACAAACATTACAAAAAAATTCTCAAATTATATCAAACTAAGTTTCCATCTTTGGATTAAGTATATGTTAATTCATTTGAGGTGGATTTGGTTTCAATTTTCTTTCATTTTTTCCGCTTGGTTGTTGAAATAACATTTGGGAGAAAACTTGGATGCTAAGGATCTTGGAACGATCATCGAGGTAAAGTATAACAAAAATATTAAAAACCTCAAAAATGTGCATAAGCTTCGAACAAGGTGAGTTCTAAAACCTTTGGATTTTAAGTCATTTGTTTAAATTGTGACATTTCAAATTTGAAATGTAGCTAATTAAAAGCCTATTATTGTTTTCCGAATGAAGCATTAGGCTTATGCTCTCAAATTTTCAAAGTTGACCAAAATGCCAAACATGCTAAATTTGATAATAGAAAGAAAGGTTGAGAAATTAACAAACACTAAAATTGAAGCCTTCATGTTTGTGGAAAAAAAACATTAGGTATATGCTCTTCACTTTTTAAGTGAATCAAAAAGCCATATGTTCTCTAGTCCCTTTAAATTAAAAGGTTTGGAATTAAACCATGTTAATTGTGTTTGTGGGGTCAAAACAATAGGGATATTCTCTTACCTTTCTTAGGGTAATCAAACTCCTATACTTGTTTCTCATTTCAAATTTCTCATTTTTTATGAACATGCTAGAACTTTAGTGGGCGTACCTTTCAATATTTTCTTTAATAAAGCCAGTGAGAAGGATGACCCAAAGTGGTAACAAGTTAAAGCCAACTTATTCCACCCACTTAAAAAAAACCTCGGTTAACTTGAAAAACTTAGATGGAAAAAATATCAAATGTCTGGACTCATAGGGCTATACGCCTCAATCATGCTTGTGTGACTATGTACTCCTTGTTTGACTCATTTGATATTTTTGTTTTGGGACCCAAACTAAACACTTGGTTAATTTAGTAAACATACCTTTTTAAACCTTGTTGAACCAAATTGACCATAGGTATAGATTGATTGAAGTGTTTTCTTGTGGAGACCTTGTCAAAAATATTCGAGAATATACACTTTTATGTACATCTTTTTAGAGGTTAGAAAACACGTGTATTTGTGATTGCTATGGTTGATGATACATGATCCTGGAGAAAACAAAGCATCCATTTAAAAGATCCAAATTTCATAAAAATCACCATTCTTCTCAAAAGGATACTATTTCAATAAAGATTCACAATTCCTTTTCATGCCGGTTTGGACAAAATCCCATCATAATAAATTGTCTTTACAAGAAGATAAAACTTTGCATAGGGAAGAGACCACACCTCCTCAACCACCTAGACAAGAACATCAAGATAATCACATCATGGTTGAGAATAAATGGTCTAGATACCCTAATCATGATAACAATGAAGAGGAGAATCTTATTGCAATCACCACAAATAAAATTCAATCTTTGCAATCACAAATCCAAGACCTAAAGGAAGAGAAGGATACACCATTCAAAGAAGAATCATTAAGATCAATGTTTCCTTTTCTCTTTAATTATGATCTAAACATGTCTCCCTTTTCTTCAAACAAAGAGGCATCTAAGCACGACAATCCTATCTTTGATAAAGAATAGATTCATGACAAACCCATCTTTGATCAAGAACAACTTCATGACAATCCTATCTTTGATCAAGATAATGAAGATGAAGTTACACTAGATTCCGTTGAGAGTCTTGTCTATCAATCATATGACAATAATGAATCAGATTGTCAAGATCTTGAATCTAATACCTCTTTGGAAAATACACATGAATTTAAATTTCCATTGGATGGATCATTTACTCCATTGGGACAATCTTATGAATCATCTTTGGAAGAACTCCTTGAAAACAATCTCATCACGTTGCCTCAAACAACTTCGTGTGGATTTACATTTTTGAGAAACTATTGTGCATATCATGAACATAATAGACATAAAACTTCAAATTGCATGGAGTTAAAACATAAAATCCAAGATCTAATTGATGATAGCATAATTGAAGTGAAAAATCCTATTGAGTCATCTAATGAAGAACAAGATACTACTCTCAAGAAAAATCTAAACCATGAACCTATGTCTAGCAATGGTCCTCATGCAACCTCTAAATTTTCCACCATTCTCCCATCACCTAAAGCTTCACACCCAACTACACCATCTCCATCAAGCAATGAACTAAGGGTGATACTTTCCATTTTGACTATGTATACCTTCAAGGGATACCTCTAAAAGAGATCCAAGCTAACCTGCATCACTTTGCAAGTTTCGTCTATGCTTCAAATATCTTCGACCCCAAGATTTCATGTGCTTCAATGCCTATCAGGCCTATTCAAAATGATCCTTCATCATACCTTCAAGAAATCCCCGTGCATATCCAAAATCCTACCATGTCCTTACAAGTGGATCCATGTCAAGAAGGTAATTCAAAGTGCAAAGAAACAAGTCTTAGTAAAGATCAAGATCAACATACTATCCAATCCTATCCAATATTTGACCAAGATCCCATATCCCTAGATTTTCATGATGATTCTCTCATACCCTTAAACTTATTCCAAGATGATACCCCTCCATGTCAAGAAAAAAGCATCCCTTCAAACCTCACATCTTATTAATCTCCTAAGCAAGATCAGGATATCCCTTCCACCATTTCCAATGAGCCTATCAAAAATTAAGAGAAAAATACCCTTTCTAAACCATCCAATGATACCTTCACACCTCAAGAAAAAAGTATCCCTTCGAGTCCTATATCTTATCCACCTCCTAAGCATGATCAAGATATCCATTCTACCATTTCCAATAAGCCTATTGAAAACCAAGAGCAAAGAAATCTTTCTACCTCATCCAATGATCCTCTTCCATGCCAAGATAGAAGTATCCCATAATCTCCTTGTCATGATTCCCCATGTATAGCTCAAAAATCCCTCACTCTTACCAATCCCATTCATGGTATTAAATCCCCTCAAGCTTCAGTTGCTCATATAAAAGTTATTCATATAAAATCTATTCATGAGCTTATTGGTATAAATAGAAATATTAAAGATGAAAGCCTTGGAAATATAGCTCACTCTAAAGATGTTGATATCCATTTTACACCTTATCTCGCTCCATTCAAACATAACCATACACCTTACCCATCCTCCAAATCCATTTTGGGTCACTATATCCTAAAGCTAAAGTATCCATTTTCCAAATCCATTTTGGGTTCCTATTTCCCAAAGCTACAATCTTCATCCCTTCCATCCATATTGGGTCCTTATATCTCTCCATCCACCATGCCTACCATTCCTAACTCATCACCATTTACCCTATCAAATATCAAGATCAACGAAGGCACACATACTTGAGAAAATTCCCAAGAGCCTATCCATATGAACCCTCCATATAATTCCTGTCCATCCATAAACCCCAAAACCTTTGGAAGCAACTTGGATGTCAAAAATGAAAATCATAAATCCAAGAATCTGCATATGTACCAAGATCAATGTGTCCAATCTAATCGATATATGAATAAAAAGAAAAAAAGAAATATCCAAAAGGCCCCTAAGGTCCACCAAGAAAAAATAAATATCCAAAAAGTCGCAAAGGTCCACCAAGCAAAAAGAAATATCCAAAAGGCCACAAAGGTCCACCAAGAAAAAAGAAGAATCAAAGAAAATATGGGTTCCTAAATCCCTCATTGAAGAAATGCATTCTAAATCATCACAAAGGAAAGAAAAATCAAAGACTATGTGGATTCCCAAGTCGTTGTTGCAAGACTCGCACACAAAATAAAAATCAAAGTTAACATTCAAGCTTTCAAAGGCTTCTGCTCTACGTCCTTTCAAATATTTTCCATCTTCCAAATCTATTTTGGGTTCTCATGTCCCAAAATCCACTACCTCATATACTTCATCACCTTGTCCATCCATTCTGGGTCCTTTTGTTCCAAAACACACAATCTTTCCTCCATCACAATTTCAAGCTTCCCCGTCCGTTTTTCCTCCATCATTCCACCACATTTCAAAGTGTGTGTCAAAGTTGATCTTGCCAACATTTCCATCCGCAATATACATGTTTCTTATCCTCCTATCCATTATCCAACACCTATTTTCCATCCTTACATCCCTCTTATCCAATCCGTGGCATAAAACCTTAACCACCATCTACCTTTATCCTCCATACCTATCCTTTATCATCACCTTATCAATATCTTTGAACATCCGTTCCATAGCCATGGTTCATTATAGTGTTCCTTTCAAAGGGGTATTATCCAGAGAGCAAGAGGTATAAATTCCTCCATTTTCTATCACACATTCACTATCTTCCAAAAGGTCAAAAAAGAAAACAAAAAAAAGAAAAAAAGTAAAGAGAAATAATTCATCCTATGGTGAAAACCACTTCTTGTGACACCTTGGGAAAGTACCATGATGAAAACCTATAAAATAGGCATCATGCATAATTCCCCTTCTTGTATTGTACACTTAGTGGCAAGTTCCATCCAAGATATATCACCCATGTTATCCATCATATCCTACCATTTATCCTATTTGCATTTGTCTTCCCTCTTTCACCTTTGATCTTGACAAGGTTGAACATATCCATGCACATAAAGTATCTTGACATTCATTATCCTTTCCATCAACCTTTTCACTTGTTGTATCCATGCTATCCTATCATGATCTTTCTTATCCCAAATCAACCCTTGTCATCCCTAAGCATCCTGACAATAATTCCAAACCATCCACTCATGCCTTCCATTGAACCTTATCATGATCGTTCTATCCTATCCATATCCTATCCAAAATGACCCTTTGATCATGATAAAAAATGAAGGATGTAAAATGTAAAAATAGGTTCTCAAAAGCCTCTTGACATGTCCATTTCTTTGGACAAACACATGCCTTTCATTGCATCATGTCATTACCCTATATGCTATCTAAAACCACCTCATTAGCCTACATTGTCATATCATTTTCCCTTAGATTGGGTAATTTTAAACGAGGTCATCCTTGAGGGTCACACTAGGAATGCTTCATCCATCATTGGATATCCATTTCTGATCCATTAGCTTACTCATCTATCCGTCATACCCTACACCTTGCTTGACATTGGGGTCAAACAAGTGTGATGTTCATTGCGAATTGGTCATCTTTAAAAATCCAAATCATAAATCAAAAGTCAACAAATCCTCACAAGGGACGTCATTATCACAAAAATCATCAAATCATGTCCAAAATAAAAAATCAAGTTTCAAATATCGACAAAATTAAGAAAAAGTTGAAAAATCAGAACACGAGACATCACAATCGACAAAAGCAACAACATCAAGTCACAAATTTCACAAAATAAAAAATTTCACACATTCATGAAAAATAAAAAAATCATGCAAAAATCAACAAACACGTTGTATCAAGTCAAATTTTTTTTTATAAAAAATTATAAAAATTAAAAATTAAAATAAAAATAAAAAAACCTCTCCTCAACTCGGGGTGAGCCTGTTGCCCGCAGGCGAGCTCAGCTCGCCCGGGCGCGATTTTCGCTCGCACCGTTGCGAGCTCGCTCCCAAAAACACAACTTTTTAAAAAAAAATTTGGTTAAATTTTTTTGAAGCCCACATCATTTTTCAGCATTGTCTTCATAAAAACACAAATTTAAATAATTTTTTTCACAACCCACAAAAAAATTCTATTTTTTTAAAAACCCTAGCTTTTTCCAAGAAAAAATATGCAACAAACAAGGGTTTTTACGACACATACCAGGGGATCATACTCCTGGGGTCTCTGGTACTGGTCTACCCTCTCGAACCGGTGATCTGCCACGGGAACCACCATTCTCAGATTCAAAATCACCATTCACCCCAAAATACTCAAATTCAACAAGTTGCAAAATAAGCCTCAACATGCATTACTTACCTTTTCAAGGTCACCTTTTGCAAATAGAGGATATTTTGGTGGGATTTTTTTTCTCACTGAGGAGCATTTTAATTCAAGACTCTTTGAGACATTTTTCTCATCTTCAAAATTCATCATTTTTTTAGGATTGAAATCGACAAGATAAATTGGATCATCTTTTTTGCAATCAACATAAACCATTTTCCTTAGTGCCAATGCTTGCAAAATCATCTCGATTTTAATCCTGAGGGGGCATACTAGCACTGACGAATCAGGGCACTTTTTAAAACTGGGGGCATCGAACGTCAAAATTCCTTTTTTACATCAGGACATCAAAATGGATTAGTTTTCACACAGAGGTATCACATTATCAGAGAAATGAAATCAACATCACACCAACATCATATCAACATCATATCAACATCATATTAGCATCATATCGACATCATCATATCAGGGACTCACATCAAAACATCATCATCAGTATTACGTCAGATTGGACATCAAATCAATATCAGACATCAAACATCATGTATTCTTTGAACCAGTGCGCTTCACACATTGATTCAAAGAGGGGCATTTGTAGACACCCTAAATTGGTCAACCAAAGTCAAAGTGGTCAAATCAAGTCAACATCGTTGATTAATTAACAAAGCCATTAATTAATTAAGTTCAAGCTAATTTATAGATTAATTAAACTATGTAATTGATTTAATCAATTAGTTATATAGTTCAATTAAATAAATCAAATGGAACTCATCTAATTCCCTTACATGGCTAATTTAATTAATTGTTTGAGTTAATTAATTCCTAATTTATTTCAACAACCACTAAGGGACAAAAATCAATTAGCCAGTGAGAAGAGAGGATTGGGAGCACATGGATCACTCCAAGGCTTTGTTATCTTAGCCACTCATTTAACCTTTGTTATCCTCACCACTCATTTTGTCATCTTGTCCCTCTATTTGAAACACATCACACATCACACAACCTTAACCTCAACCATACTTTGACCATGGTTAATTAAACTCACCACCTACCCTTGGGAATTCCTATAAATAGATGACATTTCCACCAGTGTAAACTTACCAATTCACATTTGAGTACAAATTCACATTTAGAGCATCAATTTACTTCATAGCAAGCATATTTTATTGAATGGGGCATAGCATTGAGCATTCTTAATTAGGATCATAATGGTAATTTGCATTTAGCATAGTTCTTCATTAAGACCTTACATCCTAGATTTAATTGTGTTTTAATTAGCTTTGCATCATCAATCATATATCATTTCTCATTTTCTGAGTTGTCGCCAGGATCTCTAATGCAGCTGAGAGCAACAGTCCTTGGAACTAGAGAGCATGAGACACTCAGTAGGTTTATCATTTCAATTGATCTAATCAAAGTTTATCTTTCAATTCTATTTGACTAACCCATTATTAATGTTTTCATTGTGTTTGTGTGCATATCAAACATACAAACTACAGAAAGCATGCTGTGAACAACAAATAAAAGATTACACTTGCCCACATCATGGGAAATCGAGAAGCTCATGCCTGATTATTTGTCATACCCTTTGATTATAATAGAAAGATGATCATTATATGATCAAGAAGGCCAAGGGTTGTTGTTATAAAATTGGATGACATGCATTGTATTAAGGGTTG
Source organism: Thuja plicata (assembly GCA_018584345.1). NCBI lineage: Eukaryota > Viridiplantae > Streptophyta > Pinopsida > Cupressales > Cupressaceae > Thuja > Thuja plicata. The sequence goes on along the minus strand of MU223203.1, from coordinate 1,205,309 downwards.
GTTATCTTTAGGTGGGGATTGAACTCTGGTTCAACTTGTTAAGAAACGCTGGTAGGTTTGCAAAGATTTTAATTATTGAGAAAGGAATCCAAGGTTTTTTAGCCGAAGGTGTATGTTGTGGAATCTATATCCTGGAGCTTTCTCTCTAGCCTTGGCATGTTTTCTCTTAATGAATTACGGGGACTGTGCCTATGCGACCTTTCTCTTTTTGTTAATCAATGTGTCTTGTGCTAATCTTTTAGGAGTTTGATCTAGTTTGCTTATGTTGGTGTGGTTGTTTTCTGTTTGCCTAGGTGTATCTATGATCATGAATGTTTCTTTCTCCTCGCAACACATCTAATACAAAAGATGAATTGTACCCTTTATAACTTGCTACCCTAGGAATATTTTCTCTGGAGTTCATTGTTCCTTCACTTGACCCTTATATGAACTATTTCTATATTGAAGCAAGATCCCATTCTCGGTGCCTCTTGTCCTTCCTTTGTTAAGGAATATTGTTCTTATACCGTATCTATGGGTGTAGGGAATTTCACACTCCCTAGGAGTTTCAAGTGTCTTTATTTGGACCCCTATAGGTGCTTCCCAAGGCTGTGATCTTAATATCTTTCCATACGTCTCTTGGACTTTTACATTTAGTTTTACCATCCAACAATGAAGGGTTTGTGGTACATCGTGTCTTTGTGGGTAAAGGCATGAATCTTTGACCAGATATTGTCAAACCTCTATAAATTTCATCTTGCACATTCTTAGCATCGTCCTAAAAGCTCTATTATGGCATTTTCCCTCTCTTAGCTTAGTTTTATTACGAAAGTCTCCTTTCCCTTTCCTACAAGCCCCAACATGAAGAGCCAACTTCTAAAATCCCAGAGGTTGCTTCACATGACACACCCCTATCTCACTCTTGTAAAGATTCCTGAATGCCCTTACTTAGGCGTGAGACTCTTAGGGATCAACATTCTATAAATAAAGAATTATTTCTTTATATAGAGTTTACAAGGTGTTTCCTACTTTAGGTTGGTTTCCAATGGTCAAGTGAAAATATCATGGTTCGATAACAAATGATAGGAATCAACACGTACACATTTGAATTTGGGCCACTTTTGGAGGGACTATGGCAATAGGTTCCCTATTCTACTAAGATTGTGGCACTGTCATCCTACTCTACTAGGACAATGGCACTAGGTGCACTAGTCCACTTAGAAGGGATAAAATAAAGGTGGTTGTAGAGTATCTAGACCCAGGACATAGGATCTGGTCACAACATTAGCATATTACAATAATTTGGATGTGTTAGAGCCAAAATAAGCTTAAATTGAGCTATGAGAAATCAGACTAAATAAAGAGCCCAAAAAGGAGTGTGAAAATATAAAGGGATACAATTTATGACACTAAATTTAGCCCCAACTTTAGCAAGATAAGGAACTTACGCTCATACTCATGGTAAAGTAGAGAGAGCAACAAGGAGCAAGAGTAAAAAGAGATCATATGTCACTAAGTCAAAGAGAAGCAAGCCCCTAAGCTTAGGGTATTGATTCACACAACATCATCCAAAGAAGGATTCATGTAACAAAAGAAAAAAAACAAAGAAAATGGAAAAACAAAAACAAAACATGGCAATAAAAAAGATACAAAAAGGGGATAATACAAAAAACAAAGGCTCCATGTCAACTAGTTAAAGATATTTTGATAATCAAAATGTCCCAATGAAGAGCACAAGTGGACTTCTAAAAAGAACAGGAGCATACATCAATTGATGAGACAAGAATCCATTGTCCAACAACTAGCAGGATATGTTATGCTAGGTGCCCATGGGAAAATCCATAAATTCAACTTGCCAACAAGGTGTGTTATGTTGGGAAATTCTTGTTAAAGGCATATAGTTGAAGATACTAGCTAGCAAGTTGTATTATGCTAGTTGATCCATGATAAGAGACACATATTCAAATCCATGATAAGAGACACATATTTAACCGGCCAACATATTGTGTTATGTTGTGTGAATGTTTTAGTGTAGAGAATAATTAGATAAGCAAACTTTGTTAAGCTAGGTAACCAACGCATCATGTGTTAAATGATAACCATTTTCATACCAACATGTTATGTTATATTAGATTACCAATGATCAAGGAGGGAAAAGTTTTTAACAATGATCAGGATAGCAAGCCTTGCTATACTAGTTGATCAACACTTTGTGCACATGCTCATGTTTCACTAAGGGATCAAGAAATAAATTTGTGTTATGCTTGTATATTAGCTGGATGATTTATATGGTTGCCACATAGGTATAACAAGTTGAATTATGCTAGGAGATCCATAGATCATCAATTTATTTGAAAGATCTTCTAGTAATCCATGTTATACTAGATGATAAAAAGGTCAAATTCCATGAAATTCTCTAGAGATAGATTGTCAAACATACTTTAGGAGGAATTACACAACACAACATCACCACTCTGAGGGTACAATAATGAATAACTAGTAGCTATGAGGTGACCTCATATGCCTTCCATTAAGATGTCAACATATTCTCATGTTGATATCTTAAGGAAGATATAAATCCACACCAAGGATAAACACATTCAACACCGAGGAGAGTCGAGACATCCTCAAAAAAATGCATTCCAAGTTAGAAAGAAGATCCTTATAAAGGATGCAAATTTTTATCAAGGAAGATATAGTTGTAAAAGGAATATCTTGAAATAAGATAAAGATATCCTTTTTCTAGGATACATAGCTATCAAAGGAGGAGGAAGAGATATTTGTTTAAAGATATTTACATCCATACGAAGAGGAGTCTTCTAATAAAGATGTTATCTTCAATACTAAAAGGAGAGGATATCAAGAATACACACTATCCTAATTACCAAGAGAGGAGATTCTTGATGAAGGATTGCACACTTTAGATCACCAAAGAGGGGTCAATTATAAAATGTATACACTTTCAATCACTTGGAATCTAGGTTCTAATCAAGGATACACACCTCTAAGCAAGGAGAAAATCCTCATGAAGGACAATTAATTCCATGCAAGGAAGGATATCTTTATAAAAGATAAAAATCAACAAAGGGAAAGTGGATCCTTTATGAAGGATAAATGTTTGAAAACTATTCTTGTCCCTTAGTTAGAGATCCAAAAATATAATTTTAAAGACAATAATTGGATGAAAATGGAATAAACATAAATAATGAAAATGTAAGAGGATAAGGGTTATTTTGAAAGTCTGAAATATATATAATAATGCAAATAATGTGATATTTTGTGTCAAAATAATTTTACTCGAACATCACTTGTAGATAAAATTCTAGGAGGTATTTGTAATGCATCACACTAATTTTGGGTGAGACCCCAAGAAAATGCGTATTTGTCTATTTATTAAAAACAAAGAAGATCTTGGGAGTATATTTGGGTGTTTGATTTCAAGAACCTATCATAATAATACCAATTAATAATCAAGAAAGATGAGTGTTTAAAATTTGAACACTAAGCATAGGCCGATTCATAAAGGACATGACTTGGGGGTCCATCAAAGATTAAGGTTGGGCCTAATGCTTAGATGCCACATTGGGGGCATATGATCATCCTAATTCCATTTGTATCTACACGTGTGTTCTTGGACACTAAGGCCCATGTTCCCATTTTAATTTTACTATGCTAGATGTAACCTTATACTTTAAGATTCATCTCCAACCTATGTGATCTTCATGCCTTATTCTTATAGATAGATCACTTTCTCATTATACAATGTACTTGTTATAATTATTACTTTACATGAGTTATATGCCTACATTTATATTTCATGGACTATTTCCCCCTCTCCTCCATATTACATGAGGCATGCATTATCATCATGATTCTTATGATTAATATTTTAGGTAATGACATACGTTACATAAAGATTCACCATTGTGCCTAGATGGAGATTTACCACATACTGTGGTAGACTCAAATATATCCTACAACAACATGCCCTATTAACTTTATATATGCATAATTTTCTAACCTCGATCCTTCTCATTTGCATAATTTTGGATTTCCTAGATAGTTAAGAAAACTTGCATTATATGACTATTTCAGTTATGAGACATAAGACAATGAATATATGATGATATCTTGTGGGGTCCATTACTTTATATGGACTTGATATCCTTTTTATGTCTAATAATTTACTTTTATGCATATTTTTGGCTGCTTAATTACTTTGAGATGCATGATAATTTACGGATTCACACACACTTCAAAGTGGCGCTGTAAAATGTAATAATGAAATGTAGGTCCAAGATTAATCTTGGATCCATAAATTTGACCTCTAATTTCCAAATTTTAAAATTCAAATCTTGATCGACTCACACTCATTTTTTTCTTATCACTAGTCAACTTGGTATAGATATGACATGACTCATTACTATCTACTTGTATTTAAATGCATTCTATACATATTCCTTTATCAATCAAGGACATCAAGCATTCTCTAATGATCATTCATATACAAGGAGCAATTATTACTAGAAAAATTTGATTTTTGCACTAAAAGAAACAATATTTACTCTAGAATCCTCATTTATGACATTTGCATGCTTTTTTGTTGGCTAATGATCTTTATCATGACTTGAAAGCTACTCTCTTTAGGGGGTTGAACTAGGAGAATGGGTTCCCTAGTGACCTACCAACCTTTCATTTTTTTTAATACTATTAGTTCTTGAGAACCAAAATAAGTAGAGATCAAAAGTTTGTAACTGGTTGGATTACATCCATGGACCACACAATAGATCCACAAATATAAAAACAACTTAGAATTTTATGATCAACCTAAAAATAATCACAATTTTGTATAGATACAAGACCAAAGTTAAATCAAGATTAACAATTTATATATACTAGAACAACATATTTTTATGCTTATATCATAAATATCTTCAATATCATTCTTAGAACTAAATATCATTATCCATCACATTCAATTTCCTAACATAACATTCTATTTGATTTATGTAATTAGCCGATAGGCTTCCCCTCTGAGGTTGCTTGCAACCGGAAGTTGTCTCACGTCTGAAAACCATTCTGCAAACCATCTTCAGTCGCCGGATACCATCACCATTTACCATCTTTAGTTAGTGGTTTTGTCATTCAGCCTTTCACATCACCTGAAACCCATATCGTGCAGGACTTCACCCATTTATTTCTCTTCATTTACGATCACTTGATGGTTATCAATTGATGTTTGACAAGGTGGGGTGCGCAGATAGGTTGGGTCGTCAATCTCTGACGCCTCCCATCTACTGTCATGATGGGAGAAATCTTACAGAAATCTTGTCCACTCTTATTTGCGTAAAAAAAAAGTATGCGGTGTACTTTTAAATCTGGGGAGGATTGCAAAGCATTTATGGGCAGAGGAATTGGTTATCTATTGAATGCGAGTGAAGGTGGATGTCGTGTATTACTCATTCTCAGATGGAAAGCTCATCATCAACTATTAATGTAGACGCTTCTCTTTGTTTTGCATTGATTTTGTGTATTACTTTATTGCAGTAGAA
>MU223203.1:1152501-1193612 GCA_018584345.1 Thuja plicata | reverse complement strand
AATTTTAATAGTTAATAAATACATTTCCCTATTTTGGAAAAGTTATCTGATAACTCCACCAAATATCTTGAAGCTAATATTCTAGATTAAAAGATCAAAACTTGGTATATTTAGAATGATTATTTTATAAACCCTAATCTTCTCATATTTTTTTCTAAATCGAATCATATCTCCTACCTAGCATCTAGAACAATACACCTCAAATTGTTAATTGTGTTTGCTACAACCGAAGCAAATAAAATAAATTATAGATGGGCTACTCGGGTTCAACACTCTCTACCATCATTTTAGAACAAGAAACACTTTCATATATGCATTCTATCCCGTAAAACTGTTGCTCTGATCTATAACCACATAACCACATAACCAACACAACCAATTGCCACGTGTAAGAGGTTGAATTGTACGCATTTTGTTTGATCATCCTGTATTAATCCTAGGAAAAAGGTTTTATTTCCCTTGCACATAATTTTTCAAATGAAACCTTATCCTTTTGCACCTACAAGTTGCATACTATGGTTAACTTTGCATCATTCTGAACTGTATGGTTTTGTCCATTATCTCTCGCCAAAAGAGATTTGAGTGCGGGGCGAACTGTTACTAGGAAAGACACCTCAAAACAAAAATGTTGGCCATGGCGAGGCCCTGTTCGACTGCTTCCACGCCCTGCACTCGAAGATTAAATTCATCTCTGTCAATTTCGAAACCACCCACATGTTCTTTATCTCTCATTTCCCCGAAACTCAATTTTTTGGCAGAAAGAGAAACTCATGTTACGCGAAACAGGATAGCAACAAAAGTATACAAAAGAGCAAGAGCACCGAAAAGCGCATCCAAAAGCGCATCCAAAAGCTATATAAAATTAATGCAACCACCAGGCGTCGATGACGATTATATCCCTGAAGAGTACCGTACGTTATTTGAAGAAATTCGAAAGCTTGGCGCTGTAAGTTGAATCAGATTTTGCCTTCCCAATTTCTATACTTCGTTGCTTTTTACTGCTTATTTTGCAATATTGTTTGTGCATGTTAATTGTCTTCTATGAACGATAGAAAACGTCTTTTGGGATTTTTGCACACAATGCAAACCCTATTTCTTCTCGGAGCTTCAAATGGCTTGCACTTCTTCTCTTATTTTTGCTATCTGGGAAAAACAAATTTGTTTGGCATGTTTTTTCTTTTAAGGATAGACAGATGGATAAATTAGTTGCAGACTTTCTTGAAGAAAAACACTGTTTATTCGAATTTAATGAGCTAGAAAAGTAACAATGTTTTACCAGTTACTGATCTCCAATGGTTGTAGAATACCAGATTATTTATTTTGGCTGCCTAAATGATTGTACATTGTTTTTCTGTGTAGGATATCTCAAAGAAAACTTGGTATCCAAAGGCAGCTGATCATGAAAATCTTAAAAAAACCTGGTATTTTGTTGATGCCACTGATAAACGCCTTGGAAGGCTAGCTTCAACCATAGCTATACACATTCGAGGAAAAAATCTACCAACCTTTACTCCAAGTGTAGACATGGGAGCATATGTTGTTGTGGTATGTGTCACCAAGTGTGCTTTTCAGTGCCAATGTTTACACCATAAATACTTTCATTAAATAATAACTAGAAATATAAGAGGTAACTTGGGTAAAGGTTGCAGCATTCATTTTGTACTTTTTGCTAAGGCAGCTAGTTTTCGTAAAGAATCAAAACAGTTTCTTGCTTGCAATTACAATCATGGTTATTTTCTTGTTATAGCATTTCATTGAGTAAAAGAAGAGATATAGTAACTTTATTGTGGGGCCTGTGAGTGGAACTCCCTGAGCTACATGACTGTTGGAGTTTAGACCATTTAAATTTGTGAAGCTTAAGTCCAACTTTAACTCAACATGAACTAGTGTCATTGGAATCAATTTTCCACAGTCCATAATCTGCAATGCAATCTTTTTCTGGATTAAACTGTGTGAATATTTTTCGTTCGAAGTTTTGAATCACTAACAGTGATTCATCATCAGGAAGGATTATGTGATTTTTTGAAATGTCAAATGAAAAATATTCACACAGTTTAATCCAGAAAACGATGACATTGCATGAACTAGTGTTTTATGACCTGAATTTGGGTTATGGGGCTTAAAACTTTGCTTTCTCCAACTGTCATACCATTCTTGATTTCTTTTTGATAGATCGATCTACCCACCAGGTTTGAACCTAGGTTGTTGTGATAAGCACCCGACTTATTAGGTTTGAATGATTCATTTGTTGGAGATCAGATGAAAAATAATAAGATTTCTTCATTTTGTAAAAATCATTCATAACAATATTATCCGAGATTTGAAAGGCTTGCCTTGGTTTTTTTTTTTAAATAAACATTTTTTCTCTTCTTTTGTTCCTTCTTGTTTCTAGTAGTGGTATTAATGACCTAATATAGTGTTAGGATCTGGTATTCATAGTTTTTCGTTACTGTACTTCCTTTTCTTTTTCTTTTGTGTATCTGTATATTTGTATGCAAATATCAAATAATTTTTTTTACATCTTCTTACATCCTTGTGATGGATCACAGAATGTGATCTGAAATGATGATGCAAAATCCTATACATATTATTTTATAGAAGCTCTACCCAATTTCATGGACTGCGAAAACTGTATGTTACTTACAGTATATCTTCTATGAGTTTGTTGTGAACTGATTTTACAAAAGTAAAAACATCTCCATTTTGATAGTGTTAAATGTTTTAAAGTTATGCTTTTTTCTTTTGACATTGGTTAATGAGGGCTTATGTCTCCTTGGCTCATGGAATGGAGGCTTGGTCCTCTAGCACAAATAGTTTGCACTTTCCTTTCACCGCATTAAGTCTTCAGGAACATGCCCATTGGTTTCTGGCGGAATTGAACTTGGGTGTTATTGTGGAAATGCTCCATCTTTACCACTCAGTCATGGCTGCTGGACTTAAATCATGCAAATATTATGTCAAACAGTATTTTGTAATATACTAATAACATCCTGGTTTTGTGAAATGGGATAACAAATGCAAAGCTCCCATCTTGTATAACATTTACTCTTCTATGTAGTAAATGGTATGACATTTTAGCTTACTTTATTTTCACTTACCATTCTAAACTGAAGATTTCATGCGAAAAGGATCAGGTCTGTTTAATTATGAATATGTAGGCTAGGTTGGTTTGGGACTGCTAAGGGAGCAAATGTGAGAGGGGAAAGCTACATTAGCAAATGAACTCGCTCAAATATATCCAATAATGGTAACATTTGAAAAGGGAACCCCATATAGAGTCACATTTGCTTCTACTATGGTCAGTTGGATTTCATTGTGTGCGTTAACGTCTTCATTTGCTTTTGTCAACTTGACTTCCTCCATATATCCACCAACTGGAGGTTAGGATGAGCTGTTGTTTGGCTAGTACATGTTGGAAGATTAGAAATTATTTGATGCAGCTGCTTTGGGGGGTTTTATGATAATTGACAATCTACAGTTATGAACATTGAAAACCATTTAGCTGGAGATGAAGGCATTCCCTCTCTGTTTGGTTTCCGTCAGTAAGGAAACCTTGGTTGGGTTAGTTTCAGAAAGGTAAATTGTTTCTGTAGCAGAAATGTTCTTATTCAGGCATTCTTGAGGACAATCTTCTCTCATTGATATTTCTGTGGCTTTAATCTGGTTGAGGGCAGTGGTATAATGTTAAATCTTCAATCTTGTGACTTGGGTAAATGAGAACTGGAAACTAGAGTCACTAATTACTACTGGATGCTATGTCTGGGATATAAATGGATCCATACAACTTTTTCACAGCTAATCAGTTTATATCTTGTGGCCAAGCGCCCATTTAGTTCTGTGCAAATCTATTAACCTTTTATTGATATCTCATATCTCTAACGGATATAGATTCTTCTGAATCATATTAGCTTGGTTATGGTATATAATTTTCATTGGAATGAGACTTAATAGTTGTAAAATGTAAATGAATAATTAGACTTAGAGCTTGATATTATTGGTGTCAAAATTTTATGGAAAGATTTGCCACCTTGTAGGTGAGGGAAGTTGGGTCATTACATAGTGATATGTGAGTGTGGTTTGTAGCCACATACACCTTTAGGATGAAATTATTTTGGCATCTTCTATGTCTATGCTTGGTTGCATTATTGGGCAAAGCCTGCTTTATAAATTTCTAGCCGATTTTCTGGGCCAAGAACTCAAAATCTTAAGTTGATTCATTCTGACCTGCTTATGAGACATTTTAGTGTAAAAAGATTCAAGAAAAGAATTTCTCTTTATGCACTGGTTGAAATTTTCTAGGTGTTTATGACCCTGCAATGTTTTTTGGGGTCTAGGATGTTGAGTTTCTTGTTAGAATTTTATTATGCTTTTGTACATATATTCATAGTGATTTTTGGAGTTAGGGGGTTATATGGAGGTTTGAGAAGTTGGCGCTCCTAACTAAATCCCAAAGATACCATAAACAAAAGGCACTATACTATTGTAGAATATCATCATTTTGGATTTTGAGTTTCTGGTAATTCACAATTTTAGTAGTTAGCGCTCTTCCAAAATGAGTTTGGAAAACCCTGTAAGCTGAATTACAAATGCGTTGAATTTGGAATGTATACTTTAGATTTCAGCTTCCATATTTTTGTTCAATATTCATCACTGGATGAATATTTATTGATTTCTGTTGATCAAATTTGTGATAATTATTAATTTATGAAGTTCTGAATGATGAACCTTGAAAATCATTAATAAATTGCTTATTGCTATCAAGGCAAAAAATACTTGTTCTCTATTGGGAGAACACTCTTGCTTCCTCCACTCAGAATGCTGATCTCATACCTCCATGATATCAATGTTCGTTTCTATCATTCTGGCCAAAATCAATCACAGCTTGCAAGGACTCTCCAAGGCGCTAGAGGCAAAATGTGAACAATAAGCAGCTCAACAAAGATGCATTAACTTGCTTGTAACTAATGCGCAACACTTTAAGGGACAGCAAGATGGCGAATCAAAATTGATTAAATAAACAAGTGGACTGTCAACAGCTTATGCGAAAGTGCTATTAAAATCCCCTAAAATATATTGAATCTATTGAGCAACCCCTGACCAATGATAAAGGTAGAAGAGAGCTTGCTAAAGTGATTCAGCACAAGAAATGCCAGGTTTCTATAAACTAGTCATCACTGCAATAAACCTTAGCAAACTAAAAATATGTAGCCCTTTGCTTCAATATATATGAAAACAATAGATGAAAAATCTGTACTCTAAGTCTGTTTAGATGTGTTCTCCATTGTCTTGGCTGTGCTCTTTAGTTTCCAGTCGCTTGTTATGGGCATGTTGTTATCTACCTATGAATCTTGCTCCTGTGCTCAAGTATTATAAATGATTTTTTTATCAAAAAAATAAATATTGAATTGGCTTGCAACTTTTCATTAAAATTTCTTGTCATTATTCATAATTGCATTTATACATATAGGTACCCTGCAATATTTGCACTTGATTTACACCTGCATTTGATGTGTATCTCCACCCATGTGTAACTAAGTTTAGGATTTTGGCACAGTTCTCAATAATACAATTAATTGTTGCGAGCTATTTTCACAAACCCGACTTGAGAAAATTCATTAATTTCTAGTCCTAGTTCAACTATGGCACTCAAAGTAACAAGTTAACATGATCAAGGTTCTCATTGCAAGTGCTTCGGTCATTATCATACTAACAGTGGATGATTTGAACATTAGCACAGCTAAATTTTTTTTTGATTTATATAAGACTGGAGCAAAGTCGACTGGCAAGCTTACTGCTAGAATAAACTGTGCTGCACTGTACATATTGAAATAGGGAAAAGCCCTTCACCCTTAAAATATTAAGCCAAAAACTGCTAAAACAGAAGATAAAAGAAACTTGAATGGCATGGGTAGGTTTTGAAAAGAATAAACCCGTGTAAATATCAAAAAATTTGAACGGTATAATCATAAATGAGACAAACACTTACCATTTATAGTCTTTTTACCAATCACCATCAAATTTTTCTAATGGTTAAATGCTATACTTCTAATTTCAATAGTTTGTAGCCACTTTCTTCTTTCCTCTTTTCAGGAGACATCTTGTCTTTACATCTTATAGAGAAAATGCTGCAGAACCTCTCTGGAGTTCACCCGTACTATGTGGAAATTTGTTGTAGATAATTGGGGATGTATTGCTATATGGCTTTGGTCAGCAGTTACTCTACATGCTTTATTAATTCTTTCAGGTTTTCGTAAGAGGTGCTTCCCTTTTTCTGTTCACATGTTCATTTCTGACATCGTTTTCAACTCTATTCTAGTTTGATAATATTCTCTTTACTTAAATGGCATCATCTCTCCAAATTCCTTTTGTTTATAGAGTAGCAATATTTTAAACATGATATTAGTCTGTAAAATATAAATTGTTAACCTGTTATTTGTCAATGAAAATGTGGTGTAGTAATTACAATTGTGAATGTAAACTCTCTTTACAGATTATTGTTTTGATTTCCTTTCCAGTCCAACTTATTGCTTTTAAGTTTTGGTTATCGAAGGTGCATTATGCAAATAATATAAGTGTAGTTTGTTATAATTTTAATAACTTCCCAAGTACTTTCAAGTTTATTTGGTATTTTCTGATCCGTAACACTGTAACAGCCATGAATTCCCGTGTTGACTGCTTACAGTATCAACATGCATTATTAAACATCTGACGCAAACTGTTTTATGATTTCTTGAATGTTTGTTTACTAATGGTTATTAAAGTGCATTGCTAACAGGTGAATGCAGAAAATGTAGCTGTTACAGGAAATAAGAGGTATCAAAAGGTGTATAAGAGATACTCAGGCAGACCTGGTGGTTTAAAGGAGGAAACCTTTGATTGCCTGCAAAAAAGAATTCCAGAGCGTATTATTGAACATGCAGTCAGAGGCATGCTCCCTAAAGGACGTGTATGTTTTCATTCTTTTTCGTTGTTCAATGTTTTTTGAACTTTTTAAATGTTCCTTTTGAAGTGGAGACCATAAACCGGCTAAACATTAATTTTTTTTGAACAATTCTTATGATGGGGGTGTTTCTTGAATTGTATGGAAATTTAGGACATTTCTAGGATTTTCTGAGTCTTAAAATCCTAAAACCTTCTGAAGACAAAGAAAAGGTTACAATAGCTGTACTTCATTTATAAGAATTTTTTTACATGTTTCTAACTCTTCTGATTTCTGTTACAAAATATCGTAGGACTGGCTTTTCTAACCTGAAATCACCTCACAGAAAAGCATATGTTATAGTGCCCTCAAATGCTATTAAATCTGAAGTAAACTAGGACTCTGTGACCCCTCAGCTGACACATGTACACAAGTCACTGCAGCAGGAAAAGAGCCTTGGCTATCCCAAGCCCTTTGGATTATCTCAGCTCCCCAAGGTAGGCATACATTTTTTTTGCTGCCGTTAATGTTTGTCAGTGGTTCAGATGGGGCTCCAACCCTCTACTGTAAGTGCAGGTGTATTAAGGATTCCTTTAATTCCTATAAGCTTCCCTTACCAGTAGTTATAAAAATTTAAAAGACAAGCTGGCTAGATATGATGGGATCAGTTTCAATTTCAAACAATACCTTTAGTTGAATTTTATTTCCCATGTAATTGTTATCACAGGGATTGCACCCTGATGCTAAGTTGGAAGCTCAGCAATCCTGTGAAACATGGAAACACCTTCGAGCCTGTGGGTTGCTCATGATGAAGGTGAATCTCCAGGTTATGGGCTGGTTCCTTTAAGATACCTCCTAAAACTATTGAAATCTGCTTGGGAAAAGGGGAAAGAGACTTGCTTAGAAAAGAAATACTACTTGCTTAGGAGGTGGTGATACACCAGAATTTAAATCTAAAAATGATAACTTGACTCACAATCTGATTTACTGAAAGCTTGATCTTCACAACTCAACCTGAAGTATCTAGCACATAAGCACTTCACATGGAGGTATTGTTTTCAATGATTTGTACGAAGGATAGTATGTTTCACAACCTATACTAAGCATACATTTCTTTACTACACATTGCTTGAAATGAACAAAGAAGTAAAGGATTGAAGACAAATCACAACAACTTGCTTGAATTCACTCAAACAGAACAATGACCTAAGTAATTGAGAAGGATAACTTGCTGCTTTTCATTAAAATCAGAAAGGAGATTGATTACAAAACTCAGCTCATGAGTTACAATACATTCTTCTTTGCTAACAACGAAAGAGAGAAGAAACAACTAAACTAGAAGAAGACCTTTGATGTACTTTTATGAAGAACAAGGCTTGGAATTAGGTACTTGATTGACTCCGTTTGAAGATTGAGTTGTCTCCCTTCATTTGTGGTTGTAGATATGGCTGAAGTTGGAAACTTCTTCTAAAATTAGGAAACTCTGACTTCTGAATCTCTGTCCCTAGAAATCAGGACCCAAACAATCTGACATGCCAACCTCTTATTTGAAATTTAAAATCACATTCTGACATTTCCTCAAAATCTGCAAACAGACTTCTGTTTCTGAAATATTCTCCTGAAAATGGGCTTCATTTATGATATTTCAAATTTTAAATTTCAAAAGGGCCTCCTTTATGTTGATAGGTATCTCGACAACTTGTTTCAACTATAAAAAAGATGCATTACTTCTCATATGATAGGTGACCACCTTCACTTAACAGCATATTTTTCTCTGATGAAAAACATTGAACTTCAGGAGCAGCCTATCCTTATAGCAGCAGCATTAAACCTTTGTAAGACAGCATAGATCTTTGTAAAACAGACACCGCACGCTCCTTCAAACAACAGTGATCAGACTTTGAGAAGCAGTTATATAACTTATAGAATCACTGCATCTCATTTTCATGTTCTCCTTTTCATGGCCTTTTCCATTCTATGTTTGGGGCTGCCATTGACCTAACATTAGGCTGCTCTTGTATAATCTTTGTTCACAATGTATAACAACAACCTCCTTCTTGGATCATCCTTTCACTGCTTGTACTGTGTTTGCTTTCACTGTCATCCACTCTCTGTTCATGAATGACAATCTTATCTCTGTCCTTGTAAATTACTGTCTTTTCGAACCTTTGTTGTTGATCCATCCTTGACCACTGTTTTCTTCATTTATATAACTGCTTTAAGGTAATGCTCATCGCTGCTTTTAAACATTGTTGCACTATTATTTATACATTGTATCACGTCTACATTCACCTTGCCACTAGCAAATACAACTTGTAAAGAACATAGTGAATGGTCCTATGACAGTTGAAGAAACTCCTCTGAAATCTTTGAGAACAATGCATGCTTTCATTGACTTCATCCAACTCTGCAAGTAGTCTCTGCTGCTTTTCTTTGTCGCTAAATATCACTCAATGGACACACATTATTTCTGCTATTATTCATTGTCATTCCTTCTGGTCTCTGATAAAAGTTTTAGTCCTTATACAGAGGGATTGGTAGAAATGGAGTATGCAGAGCATTGTAATCCTTAATAGCAGCAGCGATGGACTCAAAACAAGCACTAGTGGAAGGTTATATAAGTTGCCTTGTGGATCAATTCCAACACAAAAATATTCCTTTATCATTTCAAACTTCTTTTGAGTCACTTCAACATTCAACTATGGGTGATGATTGCTTTCTGACAGTTCTTAACATATACCACTGCTACTGGTCTTAGGATGTTTCTTGTCCTTCTGTACTAAGGACTGCTTTAATGCTCTTTACTTCTAGGTTTGCCTTTTGATGTCTCCACAACCTTCCTTCACACTGTCAAAACCCTTGTGTATGAAGTGTATTCACTGTCTTGATCATTTGGCACTTGTCATGAAACATTCTTCTTTATACTGTTTTGAACACTCATACCTTGTCTTTGGTTTTTTGCTTTGGTTTTCACTGTCATGATAACACTGTTTGGCATTGTCTTGATGCATTCTTTACTCACTGGTTTGCGTTTACTGGTTGATGCTTTGAAAACCATTGCTTGGACATTCATTTGATGACTACTTTTCTCCTTTGATCTTACTCTGCGAACCTTTCCATGAAGAACATTTTAACCAAGATGTAGGACTGCTCTTTACTTCACTACCAACCTGATCTGCACCTTGAAACACATGTTATTCACTGTCATGAGCAGCAGCGTCTTGCAAAGTTTTAACCACTATTATAATGGCAATGTCACCTTCTGCACCTTCATAACAGTGCTATAATCTCTGTTCCTCTTAACAGTCCTATATCTAGTATTTATCTGCTCTTAGCATTGAAGGTATCCTTAACTTATGACAGTCACTCCTCTTTGTACACTCTGTTGTTAATGACATATCTCTGCCTCTGTAATTATCTTCAGGACAGTCATGACAGTTTTGGAATTGATTACCATTGTTTTGCATTGTATTGTGACATTGTTGACATTTTTTATCACTGTTTTTAATGTCTGTTATAGCAATCCTTTGATTCTTGCGTCTTCAAAGATAATTGGTTCTGCACTGTTCACTGAGTTTGCAACCATCCTCTTCACCATGCAAACACAGTGACCTTCATTGCCATGAATGCCTATTTCTTTGCACTACTCATCCTCACTAGGCTTTTCCCCTTGATAACAACAAACTCTCTATCTTTGCATCATCACCAAATACTGTCTTTTATATTGGTTCCTGGGGACAAAAATTAGATATCTATGAGAACATAGAGTCCCTTCCTTATAACAGTGAGATCTTCATTAGAAAAACAGTGAAAACTCTGAAATCCTTGAAAGTGCAGCTCTAAACGCTAGAAATCTGCTTTCATCCTCCCTAAACTGCTATTTGATGAATGAGATCTTGTCCTCCACAATAGAACTGCTGCTTTCATTGGATTTTTTGTTCTTTGGCTGCATTACTTCTTCTTCATTCTTTCTATCACTGACTGAAACTCATATTACTGTTATCACTTCAATCTTATCACTGCTATCTCCATTACTTAACAGCTACTATTTTGAGCTTTTCTTATCACTGTTCCTTGACATTGGTTTGTGACAGATTTGATCTTTGCATTAGCAGTCCTCTTTGTGACTCTTAGTCATTGCCGTGACCTCTAACATGATAATGGTTTCTAATACCCTTAGGGTTGTATAATGCTTTGCAAAGCTACCGTTGCTTTTTATTCCCATGGAGTCTCTCTTGACTATCTTGTAATCTGCATCATGCATTGATCTATGGTGATCTTCCTCCTAGCATTATCTCCCTCAAAGACAATAAATGCTTTTCTCATGAAAAAGAATGGATATCACACAGAAAAGTGGACATCTCTCAAATGAAAAGTAGATAGAACGTCAGGGTTTGTAAGTCTGGATGAAAACCCTATCTCTCACTACTATTGCTCTTGACTTCTCCTTCCCTTTCAAGAGTGACTAAAACCCAAAAATCCTTTCAAGCCCAAACCTTAGATGCAAGATTTTGCAATAATTCTTTGCTCTCATAGAAATAGAGAAGTCATAATAAGGAGACCGACATATTCCCTTGAAGGATGATGTGCATGACCTTGTATAGGCTGTCTATGTAATGTCCCCTTCTGTATAAGTATCGCTGAGGTTTAAATAATAAAATTTGCTACGCCTAATTTTGTTTCGAGTCCCATGGGTTAGCGGATTTAATAAAGGGTACATATCCTATTTTTCAGTCATAGGATGGGGCCCAGTTTTTAGTAGTTTTCGATCTGATTTTCTGCCACCTCAGTCAAAGTTCTACAGCCTGATCGCATGCTTTCCTGACCAAGCGATTGGAGGTGCAAGTTAGAATGTTTCCTTCAAAGTGGTCTTCCATTTTAGAAGAAAATCTGCCTTTTGGAGCGCTGGGAATTAGATACAAGGCATTCTGAATATTGTTATCTTCTTATGCTTTGCAAGCCTAATCGCTTCATCTTTCTCAGGACGCAATCCCTAGAGAAAGCCCCACGTCTGGACGAAACCCCAGATGTATCGTGATAGTATTTCCAGCAGTTCGTGCACACAGTGATAAACAAGTGGTAGAAGCGGCAGATTGACGTTAGCAGTGAAGGGATAGTGCATATCGCTGTTAAGGACTGATAAAGAAGCTGTGCTACAGCTAGCGTCTTGATGAGATGCTACAGGTTTAAGGTGTCAATACAGTTTGCTGGCATCAACGATGGTATGAGCATTATATGCAATTTAGTGTTCAGCTCTTTGTAATCAATTTCCTATAATCAGGACATCACATTTGTGATAAAAAGGAAATCTGTCTTGTGCATTCGATCAATAAAATTATTTCCTATTTGCAATTCTCTTGAAACTTGCTAAGAAGCTGTATACTGGTCCGTATAGTTTATATCTGTTGTGAATTAATAACTTAGGATATTTTAGTGGTATCAGAGCCACAAACCCTGCCAGCCTGTGGGGGTTTCAATTCACAGGATTGCTTTTTGAATGCATGTCACAGATTCTCCATTGCATGTCAAAATTAAAGTTGCTTTTTGGCGTCTAACCCAATGCATGCCGCTTTAAAGTACTTCAATGTATCCTAGAGGGTTTGAACCGCATAGATATAACACAAGAAGTATCTCAGGACAACAAGAAGACACTGAAATCAACCCAACTGAAGTTGGGATAGGTGAAAGAAGAGATGGCAGCCCACAAAGGGAATTAAATAATCAACTTAATGTTTTCCTGACAAATTTTGCCCAACAGCAGCATTAGGAGCTACAGATGCAACAACAACAACAATTCCAGGATCGTATGATCACGAAAATGGGACAATTGAGAGTTGGACATTCAAGATCAGGAAGGTCCAGTAGTTGACACAACAGAAGTGAAGTAGGGCATGAGAACCAAGACAGAGCAGCCTCTAACGTTGCGAGAATAGCAGATACAAGGTCTGATCGACCATTGTGTCCCACTTTCTTACCTTGTCCAATTGAAAGAGAACCAATTCCTGAGGCTGAGGTAGAAGAAACGCACATCACAGATGATATCACGGAGGCTCTAAATGAATACCTGCAGCTTCCAGCTGATGTAAGGCAATTGATAAATTTAAATCAGTTCATGAAGCAACATAAGGACAAAGCTAGGAATCGTCTGGAAGGGCAAGACAGGAGGCCTAGAGGGCAAGCTAGACAGGGCTTCCAGCTGGTGGAGTATAAGGATGCCTTGAAAAAAATTACAATTCCAACTTTCAATGGAACCGGAGAAATATCAGCTAGGTCATGGGTTCATAAGTTGGACACCTTTTTGGCACTCAAGCCCATGGAAGAAGAAAAGGCGATTCGGTTTGCTACCATGCACTTGGAAGGAATAGCTTACAATTGGTGGCACCACAGAATCATGCCATGATTCATTCTTATGAAGAGTTTGTCAAAAGGCTGATTACTCGCTTTGACCAGAAAGACATAGAAGTCTATTATAGGGAATTGGCATAGCTAAAGCAAGTTGGACACCTGGAATCATACATCAATGAATTCCAATTTTTTTTTGTGATGGTCCCTGATATGCCTAGAAAAGGGTAACAATGCTCTTCGTTGAAGGTCTAAGTGACAAATTAAGGGGTTTGGTTAAGGCTCATAGGCCTAGTTCATTAGATGATGCTATCGGGTTAGCCATGGACCTAGAAGTTACACCTTCCTACCAGCCACAAAAGAAAGATTTCAGCCCTTGGAAATTTGATAAGAGAGGTTCAAATCAGCGAAAGAACACGAGTTTCAATCAACAAAGAAATATACCTTCCAAAACGGAGCAAGAAACACAAAATGATTTAGGAAGAAGAAAATTGTGTTGCACTTGCAAAGAACCATGGGAACCTGGTCACCGTCGTCTTGGAAAAGGCAAAGTGCATTTGATAGAAGTCCATTCAGATGATGAGGAATAGAATGAGCAAGAAGACAACATTGATGAGGATGTTGCACAAGAGGTTTAGCCTTAACATATTGAGTTGGAAGATACGACGAACAAAGAGACTCCTCATATCGCCACATTCTCTGGAGTACCTCGCAGCTATTCTTTCCGGCTAAAAGGTTTCATTAAAGGACAAAGAATGGTATGTTTAGTGGATAGTGGAGCTACACAATTTTATAGATGAAGGACTGGTGAGCAAGTGTGGACTACAAGCTAAGGAATTCCTTGGATTCAACGTTATTGTTGCAGATGGATTTCCATTAAGTTGCAATTGAGTTGTGCCACAACTGAACATGCAGATGGGAGATTACACACTGACAAGTTATTTTTATGTGCTTGGGTTGAGTAATGTGGATGCTATTTTAGGGGTATAGTGGCTGGAGTCCCTTGAACGTTATGTTCAAGACTTCAAACAAATGTAGTTGGATTTCATGGTTAATAGAAAGAAAACAATACTTAAGGCTATGGTTGATGGTGGGCCACGGGTGGTTTCCGCAAAGAAGACGGAGGCTCTTTTTAGACATGATAATGTGGAATGGGTAGCTCAATATTTTGTTTCCAGCAAATCTTCCACCAGAATTGAGTCACCTTATCATGTGGATATCCAGACCAAGGTTGAAAATCTCGGTCTCGGCAAAAACTCAACGGAAATATCGGCAATAAATCGACACTTTTATCGAAGATTTGAAAATATATAATTTCTTAAAATATTCTTAAAAAACACATGCACCAAATTTGTAGAACATAATAACATATACTGATTTAAAATTTTCATCATATATAAATCATTGTTCAAGTATCATTGTATCATTGTTTGAAGTTCAACTAATGAATTAATAATTTATTGATGGTCTTCTAGTTCTTCATCATCATCATCTTCTATATGGAGCCTAATAAGACTCGAAGGTTAATTTTCCCCCTTTTATCGGCGCAGTTTCCACCCCAAATTATTAAATGGGGGTTGGAGGCCAAGTCCCCAAGACGGGGTCAAGGGGAGGACTTTAATTATTTAACATCGCAATAATATTTAAATTTTACATAACTATTTTGCAGCTATAGATGTTTTCACATTGATTTAGAATGAATGTTTTAACTTTAATGGATGAGAATGAATGTTTAAACTTTAATTTCAGATGTCCACTGTTCAACAAAGTTTCAAACAATGTGAATGAACAATACCCATGAATGGCGTTCGTCCGTCGGAGGTGAATGGCGGCTGTGTATTTTGTGTCGTCCGTCACGTTTTTTAGTCCACGGCAGTCGCGTTTTGACGCATTTAATAAACACGAAAACCCTAAAAAATTTCATGCGTTTACAATCTGTTGAGTAGTCACCGATTTTTTTGCAGATATATCGCGATTTTTTCGCGATATTTTACCTAAAAAATGCCGCACGAAAAATAAAATATCGGCTGCGATATTTTCGGCGATTATATCTTTTCCCTCTGTGTCGCGCGATATATCGCGATAATCGCGCGATTTTCAACCCATAGTTGAAAAACTCGGACTCGGCCCAAATTTTTTGAAAAACTCATAATCGCCAAAAACTTGGCAATAAATCGGCACTTTTATCGGACATTTTAAAATATATAATTTCTTAAAATATTCTTAAAAACACACATACACCAAATATTCATAAATTTACGAATACATATTAATAAATATTTATTAATCCAAAATCTATATTCATAAATTTATAAATCTGTATTAATAAATCATTTATGAATACAGATTTATATACTTGTGAATATAGATTAATACAAATTTATAATTTATTTCATGAACATTCATTTACAATTTTATCCCTCAATTAGCATATAATAAAAAAGTATAAATCTATTAATTATTACTATTTTATTTCATCGTAAATGAATCTATATTCTGTATTCAATTTACATATAATTAGTAAATACAATTACATAAAATTTATTTCATGAATTATAATGATAATTAATTTATTCTGTATTAAATAAGTAAATAAATCTATATTCTGTATTAAATAAGTAAATGAATTTAACACAAAATACAATTTTAATCAGAAATCTATATTGTGTATTAAATATTTATTAATATCAAATTAGTAAATACATTTACATATAATTTATTTCATAAATCGTAAATGAATCTGAATCTGTATTTACTAAACCGTAAATTATATGTAAATTTATTTATTAATAAACATTGCCAGGTGCCTTATTTTTTAAATTTCATACCTTATTGTCTGTAGTCGCAGTCATAGACTGTAGTTGCAGGCTCAAGAAAAACGTCACCTTATGTCTGAGCTCTATTTTCGCCGCAGACGTATTTACTATTGTCATTGTGAAACTGAAGTCCCATCATCGATTCTTATTAAACCACAAACCCGAATGCAAATAACATCTAATTTGTGTTTGAGTTGACTTTATTCAACGGTTTTTTGGCAGACTAAATCGCGTGATAGGATGATTTTTATTGAGAATTTCGCAGGGATATTCTATTAAACTCGCTGTCGAGTTTTGGAGTGATTATATTGCCGGCCATTTTCCTCCGCAATATATTGCCGGTATTTTCAACCATGATCCAAACTTTGTTAGATTAACTTAGTGCAGTATTTGGAGATATTCCTCCTGGTCGTCACCTGATCGGGATTTTGAGCATGTGATTGAGCTAGAAGAGGGCTCAAAGCCTGTTATCACAACACCTTACAGGCATCCTTGCCATTTTAAAGAAGAAATCGAAAAAACAATTAAGGAGCTGCTGAAAATGGGTCACATACGTCCTAGTTCCAGCTCATTCGCTTCTTCAGTTGTGCTGGTCAAGAAGAAGGATGGAACACTGCGCATGTGCATAGCTTATAGGATACTGAACAAGAGAACCATTAAGAACAGATATCCGATTCCTAGGATTGATGAGCTTCTAGATGAGTTACATGGGATAATATTCTTCTCTAAAATTGATCTATGTTAAGGATATCATCAAATTGGTGTTCGGGAAGAGGATATACAAAAGACTGCTTTCTGTTGTCACTATGGGCATTTCGAGCTCTTGGTCATGCCCTTTGGACTCACAAACGCACCTGCAACATTTCGGTCCTGCATGAATCTCACTTTCCGAGAGCAACTGCATAAGTTTGTTCTGGTAATTTTTGACGACATTTTAATATACAACAAAACATGGAGTGAAAATTTGCAACATTTGGATGAAGTGTTGGGTATCATGGGAGCGCAGTCATTATTTGCAAAGGCTTCCAAATGTGAATTTGGGATGACAAAGATTCTTTACTTAGGTCATGTGATTGGAGCTGAGGATGTAAAGGTGCACCAAGAGAAAATTTAGGCAATCTTGGATTGGCCACCACCGAAAAACATACCTGAATTGAGAGGATTTTTGGGGTTGTGTTGCTACTACAAGAGATTTGTGTGTGGATTCTCACAGTTGGCATCCACCTTGACTGATCTCACTAAGAAAGGGGCATTCCAGTGGTTTAGTGAGGCACAAGTTACATTTTGACAAACTCAAGGAAGTCATGAGCACATGCCTAGTTTTAGCACTACCTGACTTCACATAGCCATTTGTTGTTGAATGTGATGCCTCGGGACAAGGAATTGGTGCAGTTTTGATGTAGAACAAGCACCCCATTGCATTCGAGAGTAGAATACTCAGAGATCTAGAAAAATTGTATTTCACATATGATAAGGAGATGCTAGTGGTTATGCATGCGCTAGCCAAGTTCAGGCAATATTTGGTGGGCTCCAAATTTGTGGTTTGAACAGATCACAACAGTCTCAAGTACTTTTTGGATCAAAAGGACCTAAATGAGAGGCAACAAAAATGGGTGAGCAAGATTCAGGTTTACGACTTCAATGTTGAGTATGTAAAGGGTAAGAAAAATGTGGTTGCTGATGCTTTGTCTTGGAAACCAACGATCTGCTCTCATTGAGATTTCAGTTGACTGGAAATCTCAACTCTTGACCCAATATACAAAGGATACATTTGCTTCTGATTTGATTGAAGACAAGGTACAAGATGATAGGTATGCTATGAGGGATGGTACCAGGGTTCTTCAAAACATATCGATAGATTTGTGAAAGGTTTACCTGGAAGGGATTGAAAGATGATGTATTGCAGCATGTTAGAGTGCCTAACTTGCCAACAGAACAAGTTAGAACACACGTTCCCTGTAGGCCTACTACAACCACTTCCGATACCTGAATAGAAATGGGAAGGAATATAAATCGACTTTATCACAGGTCTACCCCGAGTTCAAGGGAAAGATTGTATCTTCGTAGTTGTAGAAAGGTTAACAAAATACTCTCATTTTTTGCCATTGCTACTGATTTTTCAGCATCCCAGGTTGCTGAATTATTTTTCAGGGAAGTTTTTAGGTTGCATGGTTTACCTAAGGCCATTGCGCGTGATAGGGACTAAAGATTCATCAGTATGTTTTAGCAGGAATTGTTCCAATTGGCAGGTAGAAAGTTGACTCTACGCACCAGCTACCATCCTCAAACGGATGGGCAGACAAAAATTGTAAACAAATGGGTAGAGGGCTACCTTAGAAACTATGTTTCCGGACAGCAGTGAACTTATGTAAAATGGCTTCATTTAGGTGAGTATTGTTACAATAGCACCTATCATATGTCAATTGGCATGTCTCCATTCAGGGGGCTTTGTACGGGTATGATGTTTTATCATTCATGAACCTGACATTTGATGACAGTAAGGTTCCTCGAGCAAAGGAGACAATTCAGAGTTATCGGGATATTCTCAAGGCACTAAGGGATAACATCTAGCATGCACAGAATCAACAGAAAATGATGCAGATAGGCACAGAGTTGAAAGAACATTTCAGGCTGGGGACTTGGTTTTATTGCGCTTACAACCATACATGCGATTATCATTGAAGAATAGTGGTGTAGAAAAGCTGAAACCACATTTTTATGGTCCTTACAAAATCCTCAGGAAGATTGGCGAGGTTGCATATTAGTTGGAACTGCCTGAAGGGAGTAAGATTCACAATGTGTTCCATGTTTCTTGCTTGAAGAAGGTATTGGGACAGCATATTGTTGCGTCTCTAGAGCTGCCACCATTAGATGAAGAAGGAAATTTAGTCCTGGTTCCTGAAGGCATTGCTGATTGGAGAGAAAGGTAGCTGAGAAACAAAGTGGTACGAGAATACCTGATCAAATGGAAGGACCTATCTATTGAGGATGCGACTTGGGAAGGAGAGGAAATACTACATCCCAATTTGCGATTGCTAGAGGACCAGCAATCTCAGGAAGGGAGGACTGTAATGTCCCCTTTTGTACAAGTATTGCTGAGGTTTAAATAATAAAATTTGCCATGCCTAATTTTGTTTTGAGTTCCATGGGTTAGTGAATTTAATAAAGGGGACATATCCTATTTTTCAGTCATAGGATGGGGCCCAGTTTTTAGTAGTTTTCGATCTGATGTTCTGCCACCTCAGTCAAAGTTCTACAGCCTGATCGCATGCTTTCCTGACCAAGCGATTGGAGGTGCAAATTAGAATGTTTCCTTCAAAGTGGTCTTCCATTTTAGAAGTATGCGAAAATCTGCCTTTTGAAGTGCTGGGAATTAGATAGAAGGAATTCGATTGCAGAGATGAGGCATTCTGAATATTGTTATCTTCTTATGCTTTATAAGCTTAATCACTTCATTTTTCTCAGGACACAATCCCTAGAGAAAGCCCCACATCTAGACGAAACCTCAGATGTATTGTGATAGTATTTCCAGCAGTTCGTGCACACAGTGATAAACAAGAGGTAGAAGTGGCAGATTGATGTCAGCAGTGAAGGGATAATGCATATCGCTGTTAAGGACTGATAAGAAGCTGTGCTACAGCCAGTGTCTTGATGAGATGCTACAGGTTTAAGGTATCGATACAGTTTGCTGGCATCAACGATGGTATGAGCATTTTATGCAATTTGGTGTTCAGCTCTTTGTAATCAATTTCCTATAATCAGGAGGACATCGCATTTGTGATAAAAGGAAATCTGTCTTGTGCATACGATCAATAAAATTATTTCCTATTTGCAATTCTCTTGAAACTTGCTAAGAAGCTGTATACTGGTCCGTATAGTTTATATTTTTTGTGAATTTATAACTTGGGATATTTCAGTCTACGGGTCCAATGAAGCTCTTCAACTAATTTTTCACCATCATGATGCCCTTTTCACGACCAAATCTCTGAGAGCACTGTGCTTACTGCTGTTATCCTTGTGATTCTGTGCTCTCTCCTTCAATGGAATCTGCTGTCCCTTTGAATCCACCATTAATCCTGAAGCATTCCGCTATTGTTGCAATAGAAATCTACTGCTCATTTCAATGAAAAACCTAGCGCTCTTAAAACAAAAAGCTGCCATTTTCTTATGATCTTCAATAAAAACTGATAAAGCTTGCAAAATCTTGCCGGTTCTCTTCTTTGCAGGCATGCAAGGGTTACACTTCCCTAAACTCTAGCTCAAGACCCGAGTTTGGCTCGTTGACATTAAGTCAAAAAGGAAACTTGACTTAACTTTTCCCTCAATGAATTTTTTGATTTTATAAGCCTTTTACAAGAGATGCAAAATAATAAGAGCTTTCTTTTAACAATAGGACATAGGAACAAGGGCCCCTTTTGAAATCAAAATTTAAAGAAACTTGAAGGCCTCTGAAACATAGAACTCATCTCTAGAACACGAAGGCTTTATACTGGACATAAGACTTGGTGCAGGGCTATTTTGACCTGTAGGAGGAAAAATAGGCAACAATAACTCTCCTTACATCTCTTGCACATGTCATAAGCTTCACATTAACCATACATTAATGATTAGTCCATGTGTAAGTCATACAGTTTCGGCTTACCATAAATCTAAACAATGTATAAGTGCATCCACACGCCCCTATTAGATTTTGATATAACTTTTATGCTACACTCTTGTGGATAATTGGTCAAATGCTTAGTTGCCGATTCGGGTTCGGGGACGGATTCGGGCTCGCGAATCCGGTTCGTGGATTCGTGAAAAAAAAAAATTGCCGTTTGGGTTCGTAAGGATTCGTGAGTGTATATATATATATATATATACAAAAAATAAGATAAATATACATAATTCTAAAACTAAATCATTTCATAGTATGAATCTATGATGGTTGATCATTGATCAATGCCAAATCTCAAAGATTCAAAACATCAAAATTAAATCATAACATCAATTCAAGTATCGTTGTTTGAAGTTCAACTAATGGATTAATAATTTATTGATATTCTGATTCTCTTCTTCATCATCATCATCTTCTATATGGAGCCTAATAAGAGTCGAAGGTTAATTTTTCCCCACTTTTATTGGCGTAGTTTCCACCCCAAATTATTAAATGGGGGTTTGGGGTTTGGGTCCGCGGGCCACGGATCCATCCGGACCCACAGGCCAAAAAGAGGACCCTGCCCGGATCCATCACGGACTGGCTCGTGAATCCGGACCCATAACGGACCCGGACTCGGATCAAGGGGCTACTGCACGAATCCGGTAACTAAGGTCAAATGCAATGCAATGGCAAATAGGACTACATATAGTATTCAGACTACAATGTTGTAGGGGGTGTCCAAGTCAAATGCAAGCATTAGAAAGCACTTGCTGGTTTGACTAGCACGAGTCATTATACCTTCCTAAGACATTACTAAATTTTTTTTCTTGGCTCTATATAAACTTTAAAGGAGCATTGGAGTTGGGCTTCCTCTGGAATACCTGGATAACACGTGCCTTGCAAATTACTGAAACCAGAATATGTTAATACTAGCAGTGATAAATATGATGAATATTAGGTTTTCACAATCCACAAGACCTACTAAATAGTAAAAACCTTATGGAAAAAAATTGTATGTTTAATTTTTATCAACATGTCAGATTGTACTCCAAGATTCATTCTTTTTATCCCAATAATGGATCACGGAGCGTGATCCAAAATGTTGATAAAAATGAAACATACAGAAATTTTTCAGTGAAGATTTTTACTGGGTGATACATATATAAAAAATTTGGTAGACATAGCCACAGCCACCATTTCCCAACCCAAACAGAAAGATGAAATTTAAACTGCTACCACAAAGACAACACACAAACACAAGTAGACATCTATATGGGCTAGCCAACTAACAGAGATAGCGTAATACTTCAATGCCTAAGCAGTAGCATAAAGAAGATGCAGAAGTAACACCAACCCAACCATGCAACATCACACATTTTCAGGATCCTTTCAACCTCCAACAGCAGCAAGGGCATGGTCTTCTCTCATAAATTATAGCATAAACATCCCGAGCTGTATGAAACCTTAGTTAATGCTAGAAATGACAAGGTTTAAAATATGATGGGGATATTCACCTCATAACAATGTTTTCAACGTCAGGCTGCGCTAGTTGATCTTGGACTGCTTTCAACATTGTCATATCGATACAATGATTGGCTAGGCAATGTGCTGCTCTGTTACCTTAATGAAAGCAGTGCACTCATTGAAAAGCCATCTAAACTCTTGCACAAAATGCTAGCTTCGCTTAGGATCCCATTCACTGGCCAATCTGGATAACTACCTCATGGTATGGCTTTGATAATCACCTGAGAGTTGTGTTCCTCACCTACTGATTTGATAACTGACTTTAAACCCAAGTTCTACGATTTTGATGATACTACCTGCAAGTTCCTATTGGGGTGTCCATCAATTGGTTGATTATTTGTTTGCTCTTCAAACTTGGCATCTGTGTCCTTGTGAGTTGGAATTTATTTGTAATCCTGCATGTTGAATCTTTGCTACAAGTTTTCTGCATTCTTGGAATACAAAAAAGGTGTCATGGTGCTTTTATTATGTTTAATACCCTAGTACTAATGAAGAAGCCAGATCCCAAAGGCTTGTAATTACTGCTTTTTGAGGTCATCGATAAGATGTAGGCACTAGCATTGACAATTAGATCATTGACATAAGACGTGGCATTCAAAATGTCTCCATCAGTGGTTTTGATATCAAAAAATGATACGAAAGATTCATAGTGAAGCCATTTTACACAAAGTACTCATCAGTACAAGTGTACCAGCACGGGGTGCTTGATTCCATATAATGTGTATTCTTTTTACTGACATTATGATGAGACTCAATATTTATAGTTTACCAATGGAATCTGGGCTCTTTCAACAGTGACAAATTGGTGTGATATTCACATTTTCTTCTTTGCGGGTCAAGGTCCACATAAACTTGCTGTTTTTCCTCTTGTTCCTTGTGATATAAATGTCTCAAATTCCTGGATACAATCTCAGCACTTGTATAGGTTACATTTCTGCCCACAATAACAGGAATCAAAGGTTCACTGCCATTATTAGACTTTCTGAAATGCTTCTTTATGTTTACGGAAATGATTACTTAATCTTGGAAAGCTATTAGATCCCACCCTGTACACTGTCCAGATTTAAATTTACCTGTTATAATCTCTGGCTTATTTACTGGATTTGTACTGGCAGCCCCTGCATCCGATGCGGATGCGCAGCCGAATGCGGTTCGGATGTGCATCTGGGCCCCATAAGCACTTTTTCACCTTAAAAACAGTTTTAAAAGTGTTTTATAATATTTGTTTCCATAAAACCCTAAAACTGCCCTTTATGAGGATCTTACTAGACTCACTACGGCTTATGATGATGATGACATCCCTACACAGTGCATCTAGTGCGAGTGGAACCACTTTGGGTTCAAATGATCTTGAACTTGCAGCAGCTGAAAATGCAAATCCAATAGATGATGATTTTTTGATAATCCTTTTGATGATTGATGAATCATGAACTACATTTTGTAATTGTAATGATTTTCATTGGAATTGTGAACATAGACATATATGATATGGCTTATTTGAATATTTTTGAACTATCAATTGGCATTTAATATTTATCTTTGGCATTTGGCATTGATCAATGATGAAGTATCATACTATCAAATGGTTTAATTCTGTATATTTCTTTAATTTTTTTGTATATATATATACACCCAAACGCATCCAACCCTCCCCCCTTCCATGTATCCATGTACTGGGTTCTCGTACACACATCCGAATCAGTAACTTCGATCTCTGGTTTACAGATTTAGCCCTAGGATGAAATGGGTAAACTCCATGTTCAAGTACTACTGGATTCTGTGGTGCGCTCTATCTACAATTATGTGACAAGTTCATTTGATTGCTTTTTATGAGATGCAATGTAGCCTCTGTGTTACGTACATATATTATGTATGTACTTCATGGCTAGACACTTGACAATCCTTTTTTTTGTTTTATTTGCAGCTGGGTAGACGACTTTTCACACATTTAAAAGTTTACAAAGGGCCTAATCATCCACATGAGGCTCAAAAGCCTGTACCACTCCCCATCATGGACAAGAGAATAATGATAGAGAAGTGAGCAATATTTACGCAGATTTACAATTTTTATCCGTCCTATGTATGTGGCTGTATGCTGACATCTGCTCGTGTAAAATTTTTGAAATCAGAGTTTTGGAAATATTAAACTCTGCAACATGGACAGAAGTATATTTTGTAGAAAATAGCTTTAAGGAGCTATATGTTCATTTGTTCCAATTTCTTTTTCCTCTATTGTAATTGTGGCATGGAGATAGCATTGTATTTAGTTATTTGGTATTCTAACATCAATATAGCTCAACACATTGTGTACATTTTTGAGGTTCTTAATTATAAAGTCTGTGACGTTTGCATGTAACTGCATATTCAGGAGTAGTAGTAATCACTGTTGATAAATGGAAATGTTTATACACTAATGTGTCTTGTTAACTGAAAAGAAATCCTAAGTGCTATGGAGATAGAATTTTAAATTTAATAAAGTTCCTGTATGAAGAGAAGTAAGAGCATGTGGAGAGTCTAAAAGTGATGTATTAGGTCTCTGATTCCTTAAATCAAACTGCATTGTGTTCTGATATGGCCTGATTTGTGGCTAACTTAATGTAGGATTAATTAGCTGATAGGCTATATTGCAAGAGGTTTCGGTAAAACCTGTCTCATGCTATAAAACCAGTCTTTGTACTGGTAAACATCCCCAGAATACAAGCTAAAATTTGAATTTTTCACCGTAAATCTGTCTCATGATGGGAAACCAGTTGAGACATTGGAAAAGCAGTATGTTACTAGGTAAACTACCCCTAAAAGCATGCGAAAAAATAAATTGCATGGAAGGATTAACTTATAACATCTTTGTAATAAATGCAGATCAGATTTTTCCAATCAAATTGGATCTCATCAAATCAAATTTTAACTACAATAATCTTATTTCCAACTCAACAATTTGATATTTTGACATTTGCTTTTTGTGCGTTATAAATATAGTGAAGCAGCAGTTGCAGGGAGATCAACATTGGTTCATCTCAGACTGTTTTGCTTTGGTAGGGTTCCTTAATAGTTTTCCTACAGTCCCACTTTTCTTTGATCAACATAGTTAACCGCATAATACATTTTAATTTTATAAAAAATCTTGGTCCCTAAGGTATGCTCCTCCGGATCATTGCATTATTTTGGAGTCATTCTTGAAAGTCCATGAATCTACTTTTATATATAAGTAGACTTGTGCTGAATCCTAAAACTTCTGATCAGATGGTAGCAGAGGCATGATCATCGACTCCGGAACCACTATTTTTCATTTCTCAAATTGTATTTTGCGCAGAAAAGAAGCTGAAAAGCTTGCCTACCCTCCTCTTCAACTTCAAAGGTCGTGTGGATTACGAGCTTTCAGCAGACAACTTTTGCA
Source organism: Thuja plicata (assembly GCA_018584345.1). Lineage (NCBI taxonomy): Eukaryota > Viridiplantae > Streptophyta > Pinopsida > Cupressales > Cupressaceae > Thuja > Thuja plicata. The sequence goes on along the minus strand of MU223203.1, from coordinate 1,167,978 downwards.
TTCGGATATCTAAAAAATCTTGTGCTTGGCAATGTTGGGTGAACTATTGAGAAATCCTTCGGTCTTTGGAAACATACAGCAGCAAAAAATTCCATATCCTTTATTACAGTGCTCACAACGTGCTTTCTTTCAAGCCCACTAAGTGTTATTCTCTCTAAATAATTGTCACCCTCTTCTTCTTCCTCTTCTGTTTGCTCTGCCCCTGCCATTTCCATTTCCTTTGTCTCTCTCATTTTCATTCAACTTTGAATGTAATATGTGATCTTCTCTTCTATGTAAATATTAATCTTTATAGGATTTAACTTATTTGGTAATACAGTTTAATTAGATTTGGTCAGTAATTAGCCGATAGTTAGCTATTTAGCCACTAGGCTATATATTGTGAGGTTTCAGCCTAAACCTGTCTCATGCTGGAATTAGGTGCCGTTAAACAACTTTTCAATCACTGTTATTTGTTGAACATTCTTCGCCTCACACTGGGAAATAAATCTTGGTTTGCATTTATTATTCAATAAATACGACATTGATCACACTCAGCTGGTATACCTGTTGCTAATTGCATGTGAGAAATAAATAATCCACCAGATGTCTAGCCCGGGATGATTCCGTTGCCATTGGCATCCAGCTGTGAACAGAGTGATGTGTGATGTCCAAATGCTGTGCTCATTTATTAGTTCCTCACAAATGATTTCCAGAAGACGCCTGAAACCAAATCTTGACTTGCATTTAATCTCCGAATCATATTGGATCTCCATACCATGCGTGGAATCTTTCTAACGATAAAATCCCAATATTTTCAGATCCACCTTTTGTCTACTGTGAATGGATTGAAGCAGCAGCCGTAAGGAAATTCATTTTGGATCGTTTGATTTAAAAAAAATTCTAGTGTGGTAGCATTTTGTAAACTTTTCCTGCAAACTCTGCCCATTTTTTCTCATCAACATTCTTTTGTTGTGGTTTATTTTATTCTAAAACATTTCTGTTGTTATCTGTTAAATGAGGCATGGTTCTCCAGAAGAAAAATAATTATGGGGGAGTTGAAATATTCCTTGCCCGGCAGCTGAAAACCAATTTTAACTCCAACCAATATTTTTCGTTTAATTTGGGTAATTGCAGGGCCCGCTACATTCAGCCACATAGCCATATATGGAACAAATGCCATTATACAGGACATCCAGGCAATTTGGAATTAGCTGCCATTTCCATCACCACTACCGTCATTGTGAGTTTCAATTTTGGACTTTTTGTTAATAACCAGATGTATTCCGTGCCTTTTGTTTTCTATTTTTCAGCCATATTATCCTGCAGGCTTGTACTTCACACTCTGAGATTTAAACTTAATGGAACTGCTAATTTTACACCAAATTTCTCTACTACCTAATACCAAGCAAGGTTTGCACTCACCCAGTTCATGTTGTTTAAACAAAATCTGTTGTTGTTTTGTTATAGTTTGTGCTGGACAATAAAATAAAGGAGGGGTTTAACACTGTTATTTGGCCAGGCAAATTATCTCTTGTAGATTAGGCTGATCTGATGGGTCTTCCGCCACAGATCAACTAAGGCTGAGGTTTGTAGAAGTGGCCAATATAAATATTTAAGAAAACTCTCGTCCCTCGGTAGCTGCATTAAGGCTCTGGTGGATGTGGAAAGTCACATTCCATGAAGAGGTTCTAAATTTACACAGCTTCTCAAGGTAGGAATGGCTTTGTTTTGTTTTTTCTTTTCATTTTTTTTCCAAATCATTTATTATCACATGATACATCCCATTGGTCGCTGTCCATTTCATGGACTGGTATCCTCCGGGAAACAACATTCACTTGACAAGTGAACCAAAGGAACTACATATAGAACCTGGACAGATACCCCCGAGCTGTTCATCTATGCCCTCATATGTATGATTTATCAAAGGGACCAATGTTAGACTCCAGAGATAGTGCATAATGTTCAATTCATACTCTAAAGGAGCTAGATTACTTCCCACTGTCAAACGAGTACAATCTTAAATTTTTAATGTGGAGAGACCTTAGTGGGTGATTACAGGACATGTTGGGTGGAGCTTGCCACAACTATGATTGCAAATATCAGTCCCTTTAATACATCTTATTCAGAACACATAATACTTGTCATTGGCCATGCCAATCAAGCAAAGGTAACTCGTACAAGGGTAAGAGTTTATTCACTGTGTATTGGTTAAAGGTAGTTTAAAAGCAGTCCAGAAAAAGGGTTTTGATAGAAAGTTACCTCTATGATTTGACAGGCTTGAATTGCAAATGAAGAGTTGGAGATACCTGATTCTCCAATTGAATAAAACAAGCATCTGTCAATGGGGAATGATCAACTAAGAAAGCAGGTTGCTGAACTAGAGCAAAGGCTACTTGCTGTGGAAAGCCACACATCTGCTTCCACTCCCTCTCTACCCTGCTCATCTTCACTTGCCCGTTCTCCATTTATTCCACCACTTGCCCCTTCTCCATTTATTCCACCTGCTATTGGTCAGTTGAGTATCAGCTTCCAACCATTAAAAGAGAAGTGTGATTCTGTGGAAACAGAGTATCTAAACACAGGATATCATTCAAAAGCTTTATGTCAATGTTGCTATCTCTACAACGCAGTCTTGTGAGATAGTGAATTCCCAACAATAATGCAGGACTCCTATTTGAGCCCTACAATATGACCATGCACACTCTCATTCAAAACCCTGTCAGTGGCCACCTGGACCTCCTAGACTCTCGGATGTGCGGATGAAGCCACCCAGACATTGGATGTGGGGCTTTAATTAACACCCATCTTCATTTCCATCTCCATCTCGTAAGTTGTCGTTGCCTGGATCATGATAAAAGTGCTTCTTTGGGGATATCAACAATTACATTGCAGGGAATAGAGCAAACACCGCTGATTAAACAAATCTCTAATTTACAATTTACCTAGACACAAATTTCCAAAATTCATGTAGCTTTTTCTTGTTTAAAGCAAAGCCATACTGAAATATAATGAATCTTGTCCTTTTTCTATTGAGAAATTGATAGTTGATGTACTATATAAAGATGATGAAGATATCTTGCAGCTAATGTAGAGGGATGTGTATGCCAGGAAAGAAGTGCTTTCTGTTTTCCATATTGTTTTTTGCCTAAGATACTGTATTCCTCTAAAATGCCCCGGAATTTGATTCCGCTTCTGTTCTGGTCCTGATTTTTTCTGGATTCTTGCTGGGTTTCAGCAGGGTCCCTCTCCGGCAGCTAGGTTCCCTGTGGGTCTGCAGGACCCACAGAGAATCCAGCCACCCGGGAGGGACCCGGGCAGAACCCAGGTGGAATCCGAGGAAACCCATGGGTAGGATCCGCAGGGAACCAGCCGCTGGAGAGGGGACCTGTGTAGAACCCGGGCAGAATCTGCAGAAACCCACAGGCACCCAAAAATGGGCCCCACATGCCATTTTTAATTTTTAATTTTTTAAATCTAAAAACCTTCTAAAACCCTAATTTCGACCATAAAGCATGCATTTGGTCATTTGATGATATTTCATTCATCTCTCGAGCATTTTTCACATTTTTGCTTTGTATGAACATGTTACATGTATGAATCTATGATGTATGTATAAATTCATAATTTTATTATATATATATATATATATATATATATATATATATATCCGCTGAACTGGAACTGGAACCCGCCCAGAATTTTTTTTGCCAAACCTGCAAACCTGAGCCCGAATCTGAATCCATATCAGAACCAAGATCGGTAGAAATTGATCATGGTTTGGGACACATCTGAATCCTTTAGACAGAATTGGGGATCTACTATAAAATTGAAAATGTTACCAAATTGATTAATCTAATCTCACCTCTGATGTTTTACAAGAATTATCGGTCCCAATTATTGACTTGCTATTCTTTTGAGTTGTTGCATTCAAGTGCAGAGTATATTGTATGCTACATTTACTCTCACTCTGATATTTTCTGGAATGGATTGGTTGAAAAAAAATTAGTTGGAAAGCTTCTAATTCTATTCAAGTATCTTTGCAAATAGATTAATTATTCATGTTGCAATTCTCAAGTTTCGTATTGCAGTAATGCTGATGGAGGGTTCCCTTTTTCTCTTAATGATATCGGGAAAAAGATTTATGGGCAGGTTAGAATGTTCCCATGTGCTTTCTTAAATGTTGGGTTGATTAATGATTTGTATGGATGGCCAATTTGGATGGAGTGGGAGAGCTTGAGGCACACAACTTTTTAGATTAATTTCCAGGGATCTATTTACAGGCTCCAACCCTATTTCATGAACCAGAAATTTTGATGATACAATAAAGCTGGAAAGTAACTATCATGGCAAACCTTAAACCTCACTTTCAGATCTAAGCACGCGAATGTAATTTTGTAGATTTTCCCGTTTTCTGGTTGGAAACCAAAATCTAATGCACCCCTATGAAATTTCCAATTCTTGATGCACTAGCGACAAATGCCGCTCTTCACAAGGATTGTTTGTAGGCTGAAGTGCAATCTCCACAGTATGAGAAAATAGGGATGAAGGGACAATTTCTTCCACAAAAGGAACGTGCTCTGATCTTTTCTCAGCAGACAAAGAATGAAGGGAGTCTCTACAGTGAGAGCAGGAGGAATAAATTCATACAAAGGAACTTTCTCACTAATTCTTTCAAAATTCAGAAGTAATGGACGGATTTACCTGAATGGGCTTTGAAGAGGTCTAAGGCCTGCTAAAGAAACCTTCACAGTTAAGTGACGGGGAAGAGAAGTTATTTGTTGTGGCAAAATGTATGAAATGTCTTATATATCAAACAAATGATTATATAATTAAGTCCAAGTAAACTATTTGAAGTCTTGATCTCAAGCAATGTCTTATATGATACACACCAGAAATTTTATTTTCTCCGTTTTTGGATTTTGTACACGTGCTATTTATGTTTTTGGATTTTGTACACAATAAGTAACAAGGAACTATGTAGCTTGCAGTTATTTTGGTTTTTGAATTTTGTACACTTTTGTAGTAGCAAGGAATATAAATTCAGATGATTGATGGTCCAAATTTGCTTCATAAATATTTGTTGTAGGATATATTTGTGCTTCTAGATTTTGATTTTGCTGCTCTCTCATGCATGTGTAGAATTATCTCTAAGGTTGTAGGTGGATTGACAATAACTTGTAATTCATCTTAACTTCTTTCACAAGGTCAAAATATAATGAGTTGAAAATGAAAAGTTTTGCCCTCCCAAGGTTTTTAAATACAAAATCGGTGTGATGGCAAGGTTAACATCTAATAAAACAACACCTTACTCAATCACAATTGAATATAGATGAAAAACAAGGCGGGACTCTAATTTACCAAATAATTATATGGGTAATGGGAAAAACATACAAAATTGATCAATTTTAGTCAAAATTTGAGAAGAATTGTTAAATAGATTATGTCATATTTAACAGCAGAGTATCGCATTATATTCCTACATGTACAATCTCATAAAATCTCACATGTTTAGTAAATTATAATGATTTGTGTGCAACAGATGCTAGATCAATGTTGTGATATTGCTATCAGGATAGTAGAGATTTAAAAAAAAAAGATGTGTCAAAGTAAAATTAAGTTTTATTGATATAATAGTTTTTAATATTAAATTAAAATTATAATTAATATAGATTTATTTATTTTTTGACCCGTAAACACTTTTGAGTGGAGCTATGAACTAGTGAATTAGTGAGGCCATACTTTTGAGTTGAGTGGAGCTATGAACTAGTGAATTAGTGAGGCCATACTTTTGAGTGGAGCTATGAACTAGTGAGGCCACATTTTTGAGGGACCTCATCCTTAGAATTGATTGAATTTTAAACGTCCTATTACAAGTGCAGTTTCCAGTACATGGGCATAAACGCCAGTAGTCACCTGTTTTGTAGCTCTAATGATCCACATCAGCCAACCTTATCTCTCCTAATATCTGACGTGTAACACACCTTATCTCTCCACGTATCTCCTTATATCTTCCTGCCACCGACACCTTATGACTCCCTCCAATCTGATCACCTCCTTATGCCTCCCTTAGCTCGGCGAATGGCAACCTCGGCCCGTCATCCAGTGTGCACGGAACACGCGTAGGCATATCTACGAGTACGGTGTGTACGGAAGACAGGGCGACAACAATTTTTATGGATAGCTAGTGGGGACACCATGAATAGCGTACCCGGTAGAGAAACATGGGAAAGCATGCCTCCATCCTTCGTCGAGCAAGTGCGTGCAGGGGTTGGGTAGGGCGAATCGAACCTTGGACCTGTATCAACACAGACTTCCAACTTTGTCGTTGGACTACGGGGTGAACCCCATTAATATAGATTTATTATCATTAAATAAAATCTATATAAACTTTAATATATTTAATAACAATTATTAATAAATTAAAAATAAGGATCATTATATATATATATATATATATAATAATAATAATAATAAGTATTTATTATATATAAAATTATAATTATTGAAATTTCATTATATAAATATATTAATTAAAACCACATGCTTAACTTTGTTATATTTTGGCATATATAATTTTATTTAGTTTTTAAATTGTTATTAAAAATCAAATAGTTCCACTTATCACTACTACAAAATCAAAAGAAATCAAGAGAGACTTTGTTCCACTTTTCTGTATTATATTAAGTCAAATGAATTTTGTTGTGTAATTTATTGGTTTTGGTTTTGGTTGTGTAACCTTTATTCTAACAATGTGTAGAGCAATCCCCCGCACACTGGCAAAGGTGGTTATAAAGATAAAATTGAAACTGAGGGGAAAGGGAAATGTCTACTCATGAAAGAGGAGTCAGGGGGATGCTAGAGATGAAGAAGTTGAACAAGAGGAGCTTGAAGTGGATAAATTTGAAGCTAACTCCCCTTTCCAACATGTTCAAGGGGATGATGTGTTGTTTAAAGAACAAGTTGGAGATGATCAATGCAATAATGAGGATGATGTTTCTATGGAGAATGGGGATTGAGTCAAGGACATAATTACTTTGGTCAAGGATGAGGCTTTAGTGCGGTAAGGTTCTTCAGTTGGTTTCTCTCTAAATTCAATATTATATATGTGAAGATGCAAAGTTTTCAAAATAGATTTGAAAAAGTGGAAACAAGGGATTGTCCCAAGAGAAATCAGGAGGATAACTCTAAGATGTTATCCATCCTCGAAAAGGTGGTCACTGACATTATGGCCCTTAGAAATGACTATGAAGCCAAGATAATGAAATTGGAGGGAAGTATCAACAATGTGCACTAAAAGTTGTATATGGTAGTCAAGGTGAGTTAATCTTCTATGTTGAATTGTGCTAAAGAGCTCAAGGTCCTTAATAATAAAGTCAAGAATTTGAAGATATCTGCTACACACACACACACGCACACACACATATGGGTGTTGTTCAAATAGGAACTAATGTCACTTCCTAGAAGCATGGTCCTCCTACTACCTCATAGTTATTCTAAGCAAGGTGAGGACCAACTTAAGATTATTAGAGAGGTTCAGTAATTAACTCCATAGCTATCTAATTAACAAAGACTTGAAGACAACTCGTATTCTAAAAAAGCTTCAGTAGTGTCCTTTTTGCCAGGTTCCTTGTGTTTTTGTTGTTTGTTTGTTGTTGGTTAACTATTGGTTTCTTGATGCTTTCTATTTAGGCAACATTTTGTTGTAAAGGGTTTCAGGGTCCCTTCAAAACCTATTTTACCTTTAATAAAAAAACAATGTGTAGAGTACAAAAAATATACTTTTATGACTTCTTTAAATTTTTAAGCATAATGTGTTTTAAAAGCTAGTAGCATCATTTTAAACTGCAATCAAATGATCATTATACACAAATACTTACAACCTTGGCCATTAAGTACTACATGTAATGACTTTGCAACAAAAAATAATACACTACTTGATGGTAGAATTATAAGTACGTGTACATTGACTATCTAATAGCACATTCACATACTCTTATTAACATTATCATTTATGTCCCCTTTATGGGAACTTTTAAACAAATATCACAATTGGTCAAGTTGAAAATAAACAACCAACATGAACTTTTAATGGTTACATTATATTTTATCTTTTTATTTAAAATCAAGCAATTTTTAATACGTGTATTTATTTGTGTTAACATGAAATTTTTTTAAAGTAAAATTTTGAATAAATAGAAAAATGACAAAAATAAATGTGTGCAACCATGTGACATATTTTATTTTTCAATATGCAGTAATTATACAATTTCTGTTTGAAATATTTTTGTTTGGTTGTTATTGTCTGGTTGTCATTGATGTCAAATATTGTGGTCTGAAGGTGTATTCTCTGTGGTCCAGAGGTATTTCTTGAAGACATGTTCAACTATATTTGGTGGTCTGGATATGTCTGTAAGTTGGATTGGAAGAAGTAAGGCTATGTGTTGGACATGTTAGGGCTACAGAACAATGGAAGACACGTATTTATTCAGTGGCTACTAAATAGTGGAATACAAGTATGTATTTAGTGGTTGTAGAACCATGGAAGATAGGTATTTATTCAGTGTTATAGAACAGTGGAAGATGGGTATGTATTCTGGAGATCGTGAGTATGATGGTTTTCAGTACTTCTGTGTTATAATATTTGGTCCATAAGTTAGTGGTTCAGTAACAAGGATATATTGTTGAAGATGCCAGTTGTTCAGTTGTATTTTATGGAAGGTTTCCGCTCTGGAAATAAGAGCTGAAGATGTACAAATATGATTTGTATTGTATTCATGTTTTGATCTTGGTTGTGGTGTTTCCTGGTGATCCAAAAACAATTCCCGGTGACCCAAAAATTGTTTTACAAGGTATTGCAGTTATAATTAGTTTGTGTTTTGGTCTAGAAAAGTGTTGTGATGGCTTCTCACATGGACAAACTGACAAGTGATATGGCATCTGACATGGAGATTGGATCTCACCATAGCGTGTGGAGGCCCGGATACAATTGAAAAGTTATGCTTCATCTTTTTGGTCCGGGTATTGCATTTAATGTTGATCTCTTATCCAAATTGGTCCTTGGTATGTGTGATCTATGTTTTGGTTCAGATGCTTCCGACATGAGACCTTATTGTAATTTGATGTTGATATGGCCGACTTGTAATTTTCTTTTGGCATGGCCGACCTTTTGGTAAACTCCAATGGTCTATCTCGTATATAAGTACAATGAATGGTTTGGAAAAGTAAGAGTGACGAGTTTGAGCAAGTGAAGATCTATAAGAAGAGTTTCAGAAGAGAAGAGTTCAGTTTATGAGGTTGTTTTGTGAAGAAGAAAAGCCAAAGACATTCTGCAACTGTGGTGGATAGAGTTGTGCAGAACATATGCAATATTAGGAGAATCTATACATATATATATCTATTAAGAAGAGTTGTATGTATCTTGTCCCTAGGACACTGAGTCTTGGGTGCACAAGTTTTTTCTGTATCTTGCTACTTTGGAAGCGATCATCTGTTTGCAAGTCTAGAGCAATGAACTCCTATATATATTCAGTTTTGTAATGGAAGTGAGCGTCTAGTTGCAAGTCAGGAGCAATGACCTCCTACTATCTTTGTAATCAAACCATATATTAGCGATTTATCCTTGTGGGAAAGTGCTCACCGTGGTTTTTCCTAGTTTGGGTTTTCCACGTATAAATCTTGGTGTTCATGTGTTGGTATTTTTTGTTCATTATTTGCTTAATGTTTTATGTAGTGAATATTTAAGATAATTAATTACTTAAATGAAGTTTTGGTTTATGCTAATTCACCACCCCTCTCAACATCTGGTGCGTGTTCAACAATTGGTATCAGAGCAAGGTTCCTCTTGTAGAAGCTTAACAACTTGAGGTAGATCTAGGATGGTGCAAAACCTGCACTTTAGGCTTTGATATTTGATAACACAATTTTTCCTTAGTGGAAGTATAAGATGGATCATATCTGGAAATGTTGCAGAATAGTATTGCGAATGTTATTCAACCTGGTTTCAATCTAGCTTCTGGAAGACCTTTGACTAGTGATGAAGAAAAACAAAAGGAAGATAATGTGAAAGCAAGAGCAATTTGTTTTAGTAGTTTATGTGACACAACATTTGAAAAGGTGAAAGGTTTAAAAGGAGCTAAAGAGACATGAGATAAGTTGTCTTTGGTATATGAAGGATATTTAAAGAGAAAGAAAGCAAGACTAATGAACCTAAAACATAAGTATGAGGTCTTTAAAAGGGAAGAAGACGAGAGTGTTGAAAGCTACATATATAGAGTCATAGATATTGCTGATGGAATCAAAGCTGCTACTGGATATCTAGAAGAGACATATTTTATAATTAAGATTTTATTAACCCTACCAAAGGAGTTCATACCAATATAATTTTCAATAAGGGAAACCAATGATCTAAGTCAGTATCCAATTGATCAACTTATTGGTCAACTTTCTACATTTGAGATTGTAAAAGTTGAAAGGGAAAAGAGAGAGACTACATTCAAAGTTGTTAAAGAAGTTGAACCCGAGACAACTAGAATGTCAGAGGAAGTTGAAGCATTTCTTTCAAGAAGATTCAAGAGAGGCACTGAATAATACAAAGGTAAGTTACCTCTTAAGTGCTTTAATTATGGAAGAATATGACATTTTTCTAATGATTACAAGTATAAGGGATATTATAGTGATTCATAAGATGATGATAGAAAAGACAATTAGAAGAAAGGCGATTTCAAGAAAAGAAAAGAATTTAAAGGCAAGAGTAAAAAGAGTTTATGTTCCCTGGAGGAACACTTCTCCGAAGTTGAAGATATTTGTGAAACTATTGAGGATTCTCTATTTCTGGATATTTCACAAAAGAAAGAGGAAACTACATTACATGCTAAAGTTGTTGCAGATGCATGGATTGTAGATTCTAGATGCTCAAACCATATGATAGGCGACAAGAGAAGATTTATTAAGTTTGAAGAATATGATGGAGGGGCAATCAGATTCACATGAGAATGAAGTGCACAAATCAAAAGCGTTGTAACCATTTCAATTGATGGTAAGCATATAACTGATGATGTTGATTATGTTGAAGGTTTGGAACATAATTTGTTGAGTGTTAGTCAAATGTGTAAGAAAGGGTATGAAGTCATGTTCAAAAGTGATGGTTGTGTTATTAAAAAGAAAGAGATTGGTAAAAGGGGGTCAAAAAGTTTTAGGACTGCTAGGAATCTCTATTATATTGAAGATAAATGTGAGAATCTATGTTTTCTAACTCAATGCAATGGAAGTTGGAGAGATGAAGTTGAGATGCAACTTGAAAACAAGACAAAGTTGATTTTGCATTACTAAGGAATAATGAGGAAAGAAAGGATGAATCAATAAAACCGGTGGAAGATGAATGTGTATTAATTGACTGAAAGAAGGAAGAAGAGAAAAATATTTTGGTAGACCAGAAGCAGGTAGAAGAGAAAATGGATTTGGTAGATCAGAAGTAGGTGAAAGACAAAATGGATTTGGAAGATCAGATGCAAACACAAGACAAAAAGTGACTGATGCATCAAATATTTCCTCCTATTCATTCCAGGTGTTCATCTTTTAATGGAGCCTATTTTTTTTTCAATAAAGTAGGGCACAAAGCTAATGAATGCAAAAGTAAGAAACTGAGTTATGATTTTAATGAAAGATTTCATCATTGTAATAAGTTTGGACATAGGGTCTAGTTCAATGCAAAAGTAAAATGAATATGAATAGAAAGGTTAATAACTTCAATGGATATTTCTATGGATGCAATGGATATGGACACAAAAAGGTTGAATGCAAAATAAACATTAATGTCAGGAATAATGAAACAACAAGAATTAAAAGGGATGGTCTAGTTTTCTACAACTATAACATGACATGACATATTGCAAGGTTTGGAATAGTACAGATCAACAGGATGATTGTTTGATGGTTTTAGAAGACTTAGAAGGAATGTACAAGACATATTTGATGAATAAATAGAAGATGCTTCTGAAGGTGGTTCGACATCCATTCTGGGTGTTGCTCCCTCTTTTGATAAATGACCCAGGCTGCAAGGTAAGAGGGGAATTTTTCATGTGAATCGGTTCCCCCCTCGAGGTTGGATGTTGAGTATCTCCTCATCATGACACTAAGGTTTGAAGGATTTTTCGGAGGTAAGATTTGTGTTTTGTGGTTTGGAAAGGTGACTGTATGGTTCAGTAAACAATGTATTAGTTGTTTGGATTTGTCAGAGATTGCACATACTAAATTGTGTTCAAATGTGAATTGGAGAAATGATGTGTTTTTTGATTCACAAATTAAGATACATTTGGATAGATTGAATAACAATATTGCTAGTTGTAGAAGATTCTTTAATGATTTGAAGGATAGTTTGTGTCTAAGGAGTGGATTTCCTCTTGAGGTTATTGATTGGTATAAGGATGATGTGGTCTTCTATGCTGATAAGGATTTTTTCTATATAGAAGGTGTTGAGTTCAAAAAAATTTGGGCAACTGAGTTGTACTATGAAACTACTGAGAAATAATGTATGAGAAAATTCCAAAAGGTGTTGATGCTGCAAATATTGAAGCTGTGGAAAAACTATATGTTGCTTCTAATGAAAGAGAAGACAAAGGTAAGAGTAAGGGAATGCAATAATTGCTTACAAAGACTTTGTCCTTTGGTGAATTGTAAAAGAAAGTTAGATGAATGTGTCCAGAGAGAAGCTATGCTCTGAGGATTGTTCCAAGTGACAGTAAAGAGGAAGAATAGAAAGGTGTTGGTGGACAGAAGGAAATTGTAGGTATTGATGTACAAGCTACTTCTTGTGAGGAGCATGTTGCTTCTCCTCTCTCATTAGATGAAGATGATCTGTCAGGTGAAGAGTTTCTTACTATGTCGAGTCATCCTGGAGGACTAAAGTCAGTCAGAGATATGTTCCATAATGTTCCTTCATATGATCAAGTTACTTTTGAGTTTCTTCAGGAGAAGGTTGTGATTTTTCCCCTCCTAGCTAAGTGCATAAGAGTTGTGCATCTTTCCAGGGGGGCTTTTAGGCTTATTTTCTTTTCTGGACTATTGCTATTGGCTGTTTTTAGAGTGGCACAATAGTATGTATGTTTTTGGCCTTTTTCCTTGATGGAGAAGGGGGAGAAAGACAAGGAAAATATTTATTTGACAACGTGTTTTATTCAGTTAGGAAGAGTTGACTATGTATAATATAGTTATGAAACATTTTGGGTGGTTGTTTTCCATCAATCACATAGGGGGAGATTGTTGGAAATTTATGTCTGTTTGGTTGTTATTGTCTGGTTGTCATTGATGTCAAACATTGTGGTCTGGAGGTGTTTTCTTTGTAGTCCAGAGGTATTTATTGAAGACATGTTCAAGTATACTTGGTGGTCTAGATATATCTGAAAGTTGAATGTTGGACTGGAAGAAGTAAGGTTGTGCACTGGACATGTTAGTGCTACAGAAAAAATGGAAGACATGTATGTATTTAGTGACTACATAACAGTGGAAGACAAGTATGTATTTAGTGACTGAAAAACCTTGGAAGATAGGTATGTATTCAATGCTAAAAAATAGTGGAAGAACATTTTGTATTTTGGAGATCATGAGTACAATGGTTTTCATTACTTTTGTGTTATAATATTTGGTCTGGAAGTCAGTGGTTCATTAATAGGGATAAACAATTGAAGATGTCAGTTGTTCAGTTGTATTTTTTGGAGGGTTTCCACTTCGAAAATAAGAGTTGAAGATGTGATGATATGATTTGTATTGTATTCAGGTTTTGTTCGTGGTTGTGGTGTTTCTTGGTGATCCGCAAACAGTTCCCGGTGATCCAAAAATTGTGTTATCAAGTATTGCAGTTATTATCAGTTTGTGTTCTGGTTCAACAATGTGTTGTGATGACTTTTGACATATACATGATGACAAGTGATATAGAATTTGACATGGAGATTGGATCTCACCATAGTGTGTGGAGGTCCAAATACAATTGACAAGTTATGTGGTTCTTTGGTTAGTATGATGCTACACGTTTGAGATAACTATAGAAGTTGTTCTAGTTATTGCGAATCTGATATGGACTATGTGTAACATGTTCATAGTCTCTCTCTCTCATGGAGTGGATCCTGCTTCATGTTTTTGGTCTAGTTATTGCATTTAATTTTTTATCTCTTATCCGGATGGGTCCTTGGTATGTGTGATCTATGTTTTATTTCAGATTCTTTTGGCATGAGACCTGATTGTAATTTATTGTTGATATGGCCGACTTGTAATTTTATTTTGGCATGGTCGACCTTGTTTTAAACTCTAACGATCTATCTTGTATATAAGTACAATGTGTGGTTTAGAAAAAGCAAGAGTGATGAGTGCGAGAAAGTGAAGATCTATAAGCAGAGTTTCAGAAGAGAAAAGTTCAGTTTATAGGTTGTTTTTTGTGAAGAAGAGATGACAACGACAATCTTCTTCCATGGTGGACATAGTTGTGCAGAACAACTGCATTATCATGAGAATCTATACATATATCTATTGATGAGAAGAGTTGTATGTATCTTGTCCCTAAGACAATGAGTCTTGGGTGCACAAGTTCTTTTTTGTATCAGGCTACTTTGGCAGTGAGCCTCTGTTTGCAAGTTTGGAGTAGTGAGCTCCTATCTATATTCAATGTTGTATTAGCTGTGAGCCTCTAGTTGCAAGTCTGGAGAAATGAGCTCCTATTATGCTTATAATCAGACTATGTATTAGTGATTTATCCTTGATGGCAAGTGCTCATCGTGGTTTTTCCCAATTTGGGTTTTCCACGTATAAATCTTGGTGTTTTCAGTTCATTATTTGCTTAATATTTTATGTGGTGAATATTCAAGATAATTGATTACTTAAGTGAAGTTTTTGTTAGAGTAATTAATTAAGTTACTCTTTAGTGCTTAAGTTTCACTTAGGCAGTTTCTATTTCCTAGAAGTTTCCCTTTTAGGGTTTCGGTATCCTTTATAAGGAATCACCGCTTTCATTTCTATATAGAGATTGTAATCATTTTATTGTTGTTAATAGAAGCTTATTCTTGCAACATGGTTTTCAACTCTCTGCCCTTTTTGACCCTACCTGACTATTTTTTCGATATCTTGAGCATACGGGGGTATTTTTGCGACTTTCATATACCGTCGAAAATCTCTTTCCGAGCACTTTCCGATGATGGAGGTTGCAGTTTTGGGTTCCATTGTTTCAACAACATTTTTTTCTGTTGAAGTCCGATGTCTCTTTTTGCCTTCCGGGAGTCATATTTGGCTCATCCGGACTCTTTTTTGGCAAACGAGATATCGTCGGAAAGCTGGTTCAGTGTGCTATTCAGTGGCATAGGTTATTTTTCTAGATTTTTCTCTGGGTTTTCACTCCTCCGCGTTTGGCAGTTTATGCCCTCTGGTGGATTGCTTGGTTCTACAGGTCCTGGGATCTCTTCTTCTGAGTTCATAGCTCACTCTTCTTTCTGACTTCTGAGCTTGCATGCTCCT
>MU223203.1:1116202-1144539 GCA_018584345.1 Thuja plicata | reverse complement strand
TAGAACAACTAGTGCAAAATCAGAAGCATGCTAGCCCTAGAGAAGCTATGTGCAGACTCAACGGAAAAATAAATTACTCTACATTTGATTAACAAGGAATATGCCAAGCTTCAACAAATAACCAAATGCATAGGCATGCCCACAAATAAAATAAGAGAATGTTGCATCAAACCAAAAGTACACAAACTCCTAATTGCATGTCATTTTGTTTGTGTTACATGTATATTTAACATTTTTTTCTATGTCTATATGTGTGAATTTAATGTCATTGAGTTGGAATGTCAACTTGTGAGGTGTTAAGCATAGGAAAAAACAAGAAAATGATGCCATTGTATTGTCTACAAACAAGCTACATATAGTGTTGTTGTAGGGTCTTAAAATTTATTTCACTTTATTTGGTGTAATCACACCATACAAGAAAGTTGGCCATCAATTTTAGATGTGTCTAGATTAAGAGATAATGTGTGGAGATGGAGATTGAGAAGAAGAGGGATGTGGAGAGGAGAGAGAAAGAGAGAGGAGGGGGAGAGTGCAGATGGAAGATGAAATATATAAAGAGGAGAGAATGAGAGATATAAAGAAAAAGTAGAAAGTGATAGAGAAAGAGATAGAAAGGGGGAGATATATAGGGATAGAGAGTGATAAAGAGGGAAACATGGAAAGGGAGAGATAGAGAGGAAGAGATTAAAAGATATATAGATGGTATAAGGAGATCTACAGAGGATGAGAGGAAGTGATAAACAAAAGGACAAATAATTAAATGACCTTTCCATAACTATACGGCGTTCCCATTGCACAATACGGTGCGATTGCTAGTAAATAAATAACTCATCGATACATTTTATGTAATACATAGACAATAGGACCATTTAAGCTCCTCTAGTCAAACCTGCTTACTGTAACTACTTTGTACTCATCTAGCCCTGGAGAATAAATAATAACAATATACTCTTTAAATAACCATTGTCCGCAGCTAATCCTTCTAACAATGGAGGATCCAGACCCCTGCGAAAGGGCTAAAAAATGGCTTCAATCCCTCCAAAATATTGAGGAGATGAAGAAGATAGATCCAAGAAAAGCACCCATTTCCCTCGATTCTTCCAACATTTACGAAGGCTTCGTTTTCAGAGGCCTGCAAATCGATCAACTGCAGAATGGCCGCGCCCTCTTTACATACAAAGTACCTCCTCGTCTTGTGGTATGTATGTTCTGAAATCCAATTCTCTGATTAACCCTAGAAATCTATTTTCCTCTGACTTGATAAACATTTATTCATTCACAGGATGAATCCGGAATTTGGCCTGCCCGTGCCATAATGTCTTTGGTAGACAATGTCTGCGCAGCCGCCATTATGACATGCAACAAACCTATCAAGGTCTCTGTGGATTACAATCTCTCATATTTGTCTGCAGCCAAAACCCATGTAAGCATAAATCTCTCTGTTCTATTCACTTTTTCCCTAAATTTGCTTAAATTTCTCTCTTCTATTCACTTTTCCCCCAAATTTGCTTAAAATCTCTCTGTTCTATTCACTTTTCCCCCCAATTTGCTCAAATTTCTCTGTTCTGTTCGTTTTTTCCCTCAAATTTGATTAAATTTCTCTCTTCTATTCATTTTTCCCCCAAATTTGCTTAAAATCTCTCTGTTCTATTCACTTTTCTCCCCAATTTGCTCAAATTTCTCTGTTCTGTTCGTTTTTTCCCTCAAATTTGCTCAAATCTCTGTGTTCTGTTCAGTTTTCCACCAAATTTGCTTAAGCAATAATGCTCTCCTGTTTTTATTTAGGATGAAATTGAAATTGATGCACGAGTTTTAGGGCACACGGGTGGGCTATCTACTGTGGTTGTGGATATGAGAAACAAAATAACAGGGCAGCTTGTTGCTCAGGCTCGCCAAAGTATGCATAATCTTGGAGGTCTTAGCCTTCCTCCACGTAGCAAAATGTAAGGCTAACTCTCTAAACACTCTCTTCTGACATGACATGGCCATGAATGGATATACTGTCGCTGGGATTTTCTCTGATTTCTTTTACATTTTTCTCAAATGTTGTAGACATGGCTGCTATTTTGCAATTTTTTATTTCACATCATTTATTTTGAGCATTGTTTCAGTTTCAAAATTATTTTCACAAATGTTTTGGGTCAAATTCTATGATCTATCATATAAAGAAAAGATAAAAGAATGGAGCTTATCAAGAAATAAATTCACAGAGGTTGATTAAACTTTATGAATTATGAAAATCATGTCTACAATTTTTAGAATGGTCAAGTTGTGCTTAATGTTCAAAATATATAACAAAGTTTATTGAATTATCGTTATTTAAAGGAGAAAAGTGTATGCTCCCTTTTGATCTTATTAACTTTTTATAATATTAATTTTTAATTGAACAAAGTTGAACTATAAAAAAGTTGGAGTAGTCAAGAAGTTTACAAGGAATGTTAGATTAACTAAATGTAATAACAATAAAAATATTGAGTTATGTTATTTATTTTTGTATGTTTTGCTTTCAGTTGTCTTTATACTAAATTAATAGAAAATAGTACAATTGTACCAAAACAAATAACTAAATCTATATGAAGGCAATAAATCATTGTACAAAACTAAATTAGGTATGAAGGCTATAGAAAGTTGTACAAAACAAAACTGTGTTTCAAAGAGTCAATTGGATGTCTACATCCTTGACAATCACCATAAGCAATGCCATTGTTAAGTCAATATAAACTTACACAATTGACCACAATGTTAAAGTCCATTCATAAAGATGATGACACTATTACTCTTCACTCAAACAAGCTATTCTAGTGTTAGTTAAGATAATTTACTTCCAAATAGAGTAGTTGGATATAAGAAAAGAGGTATCAAAGGCACCTTAGTAGATAATGAATCTGTCTTTGATATATGTAATGCGGATTATTTTAGAAAGCTTAATGTAGATGAATCACAAACACAAAAAAAAAAAGAAAAAAGAGTTTGTTTCACGTAAATGCTTCTGTATCTGATTGCGTGCTAGTTTTTTCATCAATGTTTCAAATCACACTCCGTGATCCATCATTAGGATGCAAGAGATATCATGGAGAGAAAAAATGATGATGGATCACAAAGTGTGATCCGAAACGTTGATGAAAAAACTAGCACACAATAAGATCCATAAGCATTTACATGATATGAATGGATTGTGGAAATCTTATAGCACTCAAGAGTTCATTTTTCAAAGGATTTATTAATGTGTGGAAACAACCTCTAGGAATTATTTCTTTACTAATTATATTGAGACCAATTTACTTTAGACACCCATTCTCTGTGATGTCGAATTGTTTAGTATATAGTATTTTATTAAAGCATCTATAAATCCATAATATGAGAGTATTTCTATGTACTCTTCATCAGTTGCTAAATTTCATTTACAAAGATAAATTTATATTGTCTATGTGAATGAATGCCCATTTTTTTACTTTATCAATGATATAATCTCAAAACATCTACTATAGTCCCCAAAAGAGGAGATTCAACCCAAAATAAAAGATACCCAACTTAATGTTCATCCTAAGAATGTTGAGGACCAACCCACATATATATGGCCATGCATTGAAGGCCAAGCATATTACCAATAGTGAACAACCACTTAGCGAAATATGTGTGTGCAATAGTGAATACAAAGCTAGTCTAGTATTTAATAAACATACAAAAGTGAATTTCAAATATTATAAAATTATTGATATAAAGGAAAAGGCTTAGGTCCTTGTGAAGGAAAATATTTTAGAACCAATAAAATTTAAAAAAACATTTCGATATTGAAGGTATTGAATATCTACTCCCACATAATCAATAAACAAGGTGTTCACATCACATAGAGCTATTATGAAACATATATACTAGTTACACAAAATTCAAACAAACACAATCTTTCAAACTAATATTACTATAAATTAACATCTTCAAATTTAATAAATAGATATCTTCACCATCATGAATGCAACCTTAAATACAGTTAATATGTTCAAATTGAACAAACTCATAATTAACCCAGAGAAAACTAAACTCGAGTGAAAAAATCTAGCCAAATGAGCTACCACTCCTTGGTGTAGTATGTAAAAGGTAAGTACATATGTGTAGAATGCAAAAAAAGCATCAAAAAGCTCCAACATTTTTAAAACATAATGATAGTAGGTGTCATACCATTAATATGTTGTTCTATATAAGGTTTTAACACCTTATATATTATTTTCTTTATCCATTTGAAATAATTATAATCTAATAACTTTCAGATTAACAATTATTTATGAATGGGGTTATTGAAAAGGTGTGGCTAATGTTGCCACCCTTCCTTCTATATTTAAGGAGGGTCTCTCTCATTTGAGAGCAAGTGAATTTGAAGTTTTATAGTGAATTATATCACTATGCACAAAAGGTATTATTGGCCATGTGGAAGTAAGGTGAAGTATTCCCATGTATAATCTATTAATGATAGACTATATTTTGTAAGTATTTTAATAAATGTTTCTTTATGGGAGTTTTTATTTGGAAGGGTTTCTCTGATGTATATATTGTGTAATGTGTTAAATCTATGTTTGTATGATTCTAATCTTATTTATTTTATATATTGTTTATAATTATTAGTCTTTTAAGATCCTAATTTCTAACAGTAATAAAATATGGAACTATGAATATACCTACCAATTAATTCCAATTACACACATTCTTAAATTCACTTACATAAACTTATAACATTGGCTTCACACACCAAAAACCATTAGAGGTAATTATCTTCCAATAACGTAGTGTTACCCTAAGATTTTGAAATTTTTGGTCCCTTCCTTGGAACCCAAGTTCTAGCTCAAATTTTGCTCTTAGTCTAAGACCGCTTTCACCTTTTCACTAAGTCTTGCTTCATAGTCGCTCCTTTGTCCAAATTTTGTACCTAGTCAACAAACCCTTAAGTTTTCGAACCTAGTATTCATGGTGCAAAAGTTCATAGAATCACTGACCGCCCGACCATTCTATAGGTCAAGTCTTTATTGTTGGTTATGTGCACTAAAGAAGTCTAAATATGTCAGTCAATCGGGTAAGTTTTGAACCTTTGTACCCTTTTCTTCCATTTGGTTCATAAGTTAAATTGTCGATCACCTGACTACTCTTCAATGTGTGCCTTGTCGTCAATAGTCCATGTCAATGGTGCCTTTATAGTTAGTTAGTTAGAGGATTTCCAAATCCCTATACCCCTCAGTTGTTATGGTTCAAAAGTAAAAAAAGTTGCCAATGACCCAACTTAAAGAGACTTCTAATTCTCCAAGGTGTGGTCATTCTAAGGTACTGACAAGTATAATGCATTAATGATTGGTTACATGACAAAAGATATGTAGGTATGTTGGCACAGTTTTTAAAAGAGAATGAGGTTACTCTTGCCATGAAAATTAAATGAATTAAATGCTCCTCCTTAAAAAGGGTGATAACACTTCGAAAAACTCATTTCATCTTGAGGAGCTAGCAAAAAAAAGTTTCATATTTTAGTGGCGAAGGAAAATTTGCGGACACACACAAGAACAGGTTAGACTAGCAATTTCTTTCCTTTTCCTCTTTGCTTTAAATTGGAAGTGGAGCTTTTTTAGAAAGCTAGCCAGTGTTGTAAATTGGGAGTTTCTCGATGAGTTTGCTTGACAAAATTCTTGTGAATTTTCAGTATAGCTATCCCTTGCCAACCAAAATCGCAGTCTTTAGTAAATTGTTTCTTGTGCCACCTAATTCAAGCCCTAGCTTCTGTTTGAGCTCTATATTTTGGCAAAATTTGGAGTTCTATAGTGATAAAACCCTAAAAAATGGCCTCCTAAACTCCATGCCCAAGAATTGATGAGATGATGGAGCACAAGACGTGGGATACAACATGATATTATTTTAATTCAAAGCTGAAGGAGTAAGGAAGGAAGCTTTGTGACAGGAACCATCCAAATTCTGTGAGCAAAGGTTCTAGAGATGCTGTAATTTTGACCTGCTATAAAGATGAAGTTGACAGAGAAGGAAAACGATCCAAAATTAAAAATATAAAAATGACCCAGTTCAGAAAATCCAATTTCCAAGCTCCAGTAAAAATCTTAGCTTTTCACAAGATGTTTTGGATTTCCGACCAAACCCAAATCTGAAAGATAGGTAGCTATTAATTAATTTGTTGATTAGTTTTTTCAAAAGAAGTTTTTTATTTTATTTTTAATATAAGGTGGTGTCTTTTCACCTTAAAAGGGTGAAAAAACCATTCAATCACATATATATGTGGTGTAAAATGTAAAAATAAGAGGAATAAAAAAAATCATCACATTGTAATATATCATTTGTACTATATTATCATGAAGAAAAGAATAGTATTTTGAAGATGATTGTATAGGGCAATGCAATTGAAGCACATATCAATATTACCAATTTTTTGAATTAATACAAAGACTCTCTTTTCTATCCAAATTGAAGATTGTAAGTTCATTAACTTTTGACGAAATTAGTCCTCTGTGATTATTGATTCTGAGTCAATTACTATAGTTTAATATTTGGTAAAAGATTGAGGTACAATGTTAATCTTGGATCATTAGAGATTGCATACGAAGTGTTGTCTATGTAACTCTGTCTAATTGGTTTTCTCAGTGAAATTAAATTCAATTAGACTAAGGTTTTTTCTGCAAAGATCTTTTTTCTGTATGTATGGTAGTGGATGGTGTGTAATTCATTGTCTCACATAGTGGTACATGAGGGTTTGGTCAAGGATTGACTCTATCTGCCCAATATTGGATAAGAGACTGGTCTGAGGATTATTTCACAATTCAAAGAATATTTCTAAAATTGCAAGGTTCATTGTTCTATCAATCACATTCATAATTTATGAGCATTATACCCTTTTTATTTTGAAGCATTCATAAGCAAGCAATTCAAAATTCTCAGCATTTGTTCAAGTTGTAGTTTGATCATTCTTGAGAACCACTTGCCATCTTAAGAGATCAATTGATTTTTATATACTGTTATCTGTTATAAAAAGTCTCCAACCAACAGATTAGGGTTGAGATACACGTTCACCCACCTAGGTCTTGCAGAGCCTGAAGTGCAGGGGAAGAGGATCATAATCGATCATTCCTATTCGTTGGCCAAGTCTAATTGGAGATCCCATAATTGAGAGGGTAAGCTCATAGGATTTCCAATTTGTTGATTTGGGGACCAACAAATTGGCGAATCTGCTGGGGAGTTGCTTTTTAAAATACAAATTCCAGAATCTTTGAAAAGTACACTCTATTGGAAGGAAGAATCCAAAAGACAATAAATAATATTTTTGTAGAAAAGAGGTGGCAACTCTATTATTCAAAAACCATTTTAGTGAGTGACTCTACTGAGGGAGAAGATCCAAAAGGAGATGAACATTTTCCTTTTTGAAAGAAATAACAATTCTATTTCAGAATGTATCAAAATAAACAACCATTTCAAAGAAAACCATTTATTCCAGATGGTATTAGACCATTGGATCTTAGAAGATTTCAATGTATTCCTAATAATTTATTCCCTAAATTTTCACAACTTGTACCAAAATTTCATGGAGAATATGATGAATCAACACTTGAGCATTTGGATGCATTTTATACATTCATAGAGGAAAAGAAGATTTGTGCAGAAGATACAGTGATGAAATTATTTGTTAGGACATTAAAGGATAATGCAAGAGAAAAATATGATTCATTACCTACAGAGTGCATCTCATCGCAGAAAGAGTTTGAGCAATGGTTTCTCCATATGTTTCATGATGCAGAAGATAACGTGTGCCATGAACATGATGAAATTCAGAATTACATTATGGAAGAAGAATCTTACATGTTTCCATTAGATGCATTTTTCAATTTGGAAATATACGAAGGTGAATCTGCAACACATTTGTTCATAAGGATGGTAAATATTTATCAGGAAATACCCTCAGACATCATCCCTCCATGCAAGAAATTCTTAAATAAAATTTGTAAATTGGAAATCTCAGGTGACTCTAATTTGAAGCTTTTGTTCAACATAATGGATGAAGAATACCTAGATGGGGACGTTTTAGAACAAGTTGACTCTGACAATCTAGAATGGTGCAATTTGTCTGAATTACATAATAAGGAAGATGAATGCACTAATCATGTGGAAGATAAAGAAACATCCATACTTGAGAACCATGATGACACTTGTGTTGAAATATATAAACATGAAGAAGAATTCATACATGGTGAGATTTGTATGGAAATGCATATCAGGGATTATGATGATATGGATGAAGATCTTTTTAGTTCAGAGGAAATTTCAGATTTGTTAGATATAGAATATCAGAAATATGTTGAGAAGAATGGTCCAAAATTTTTCTCAGTTCCTCAAAACAAATAGACTAGTGAATCAATGCACATGCGAGAGGAGGAAATTTCTGCAGATAATAAATATATTGGCTTGGTTGATGAAGCACATGATGACACTCAAGAAGATGATGCATTTAGTGAAAATATACATTATGATCAACATACGTAAGAAAGTACATATGAGAATGACTTCAAAAAAATTTCAAATGCATTATATGATGAGACAATGGAAAATGATCATACAAACTATTGTGATTATGTTTTCAAAGGTGATTTCTCTTTGTACTCAAGACCATTATATGAGGAGGGTGAAACATTTTCAGATAGTATGGGTAGTATAATGAGTTTTGAGGTTGAACAATACAATGTGGAGAGTGTGATATCACCATCTGAAGATGTAGCCAAAGAAATAAGTGATGTCCCAAATTTTAACACCATGGAAGCTTCAGATATGGTGAAAGTTTCAAACATACATGAATCTAATTTAATAGAAGGGGATGTGCTTTTGTGGGACTATCATAATCAAAATGGGAATAATAATGCATTCATTGGTCTTCGTACACTCACAGGTTTGATGTCTTGTAATAATAATTTTTGCAATATGATTAATGATAGTGGAACTCAGTCTGGATATGTTTCTAAGTTAGAAGTGAGTATATCTATGCAAAATAGAGAAGTTGATAATAGAGGATTCCATATTGCATACAATTGTGCATTGTACGATGAGACAAGACACTCCAAGGAGTCTAGGTATGATTTGTTCAATTTGAGAATGTGGATCATCAGAGAACATGATAGTAATCAATATAACTGGACAAGGGAAGGTGTCAGCATATTTTATCAAGCAAGTCTTAGTATTATTTTCAGATTGATGTCGCTGAAGTGTGATGCAAATGAGAGAGGCAAGTATTGCTTTTGTATTTTGGTGGCATGAGGCTACCAAGTTATATGTGATGTAATTTATATACAGTGACTCCATAACCAAATTGATTGGCACTTGGTCTTCTTCTACTAGAGATAGTTGGATTCTCGCTATACCCGCAAGGGGCATACATCCCCAGAAAGAGCCTGGTGGAGCTCTACATTTTTGGCAAAATTTGGAGTTCTATATAGTGATAAAATCCTAAAAAATGGCCTCCTAAACTCCATGCCCAAGAATTGATGAGATGATGGAGAACAAGATATGGGATACGACATTATATTATTTTAATTCAAAGCCGAAGGAGTAAGGAAAGAAGCTTTGTGACAGGAACAATCAAAATTCTATGAGCAAAGGTTCCAGAGATGCTGTAATTTCGACTTGCTGTAAAGATGAAGTCGACATAGAAGGAAAATAATCCAAAATAAAAAATATAAACATGACCCAGTTCAGAAAATCTAATTTCCAAGCTCCAGTAAAAATCTTAACTTGTCATAAGATGTTTTGGATTTCCGACCAAACCCAAATCCGAAAGGTAGTTATTAGTTATTTTGTTGATTAGTTTTTTCAAAAGAAGCTTTTTTATTTTTAATATAAGGTGGTGTCTTTTCACCTTAAAAGGGTGTGAAAACCATTCAACCACATACATATGTGGTGTAAAATGTAAAAATAAGAGGAATAAAAAAAATCACGACATTGTAATATATCATTTGTACTATACTATCATGAAGAAAAGAATAGTATTTTGAAGATGATTGTATAGGACAATGCAACTGAAGCACATATCAATTGTACCTATTTTTTGAATTAATACAAAGACCCTCTTTTCTCTCCAATTTGAAGATTGTAAGTTCATTTAATTTTGACAAAATTAGTCCTCTGTGATTATTGATTCTGAGTCAATTACTATCATTTATTATTTGGTAAAAGATTGAGTTACATTATTAATCTTGGATCATCAGAGATTGCATACGAAGTGTTGTCTATGTAACTCTTTCTGATTGGTTTTCTCAGTGAAATTAAATTCAATTAGGCTAAGATTTTTTCTGCAAATATCTTTTTTATGTATGTATGGTAGAGGATGGTGTGTAATTCACTATCTCACAGAGTTGTACATGAGGGTTTGGTCAAGGATTGACTCTATCTGCCCAATATTGGATAAGAGGTTGGTCTGAGGATTATTTTATAATTCAGGGAATATTTCTAAAATTGCAAGGTTCATTGTTCTGTCAATCACATTCATAATTTATGAGCATTATACCCCTTTTATATTGAAGCATTCATAAGCAAGAAATTCAAAGCTTTCAATATTTTTTCAAGTTGTAGTTTGATCATTCTTGAGAATAACTTGCCATCTTAAGAGATCAATTGATTTTTATATACTGTTATCTGCTATAAAAAGTCTACAACTAACAGATTAGAGTTGAGATATAGATTCACCCACCTAGGTCCCGCAAAGCCTGAAGTGCAGGGGAAGAGGATCATAATCGATCATTCATGTTCGTTTGCCAAGTCTAATTGGAGATCCCATAATTGAGAGGGTAAGCTTGAATAGGATTTCCAATTTGTTGACTTGGGCACCAATAAATTCCTCAATGTCACCCAATATAGAAAATGGCCTAAACAATGTATCAGATACCAAGTTAGGTGATGTGAGCCTCCATGGTATTCTTAGAACAATGAGGCTAGAAATGACTTCTTCTATTGCAAAGAAAGTCATGGAGAGTGGCCTTCTTGAAGCCGGTTGTCTTGAATCAGTTGTTTCTCTTGCCAACCATTACCACCCCGAGTCCCATGAAATTCAAACTTCTAGTGGTTCAGTCATTGCGAAAATTGATACTGAGGTTGTGTCTCAAGTTCTCAAGCTTCCCAACCAGGAACAATTTGAGAATATATCTATAGAGTCTGGGTGTGATTATATTTCTAACAAAGAGAATGGTGCCTAAGTCATATTGCAAATGGCTGGTTAAAAGTTAAGAGGAAGGGTAAGTCTAGACTTCACTCACTTCTCAAGAGGGGCCATTTCAAAGATGAATTTTTGGATGAAATTGCCCTATTGCATTGTATTGTGTGGAGTACTGAATCTGAAGAGTTTTCTTTCTAGATGTGTCAATTCATGGTAGTTATCTATAGTCATAATAAATATATTGACTGGGCAAGGTTGATAAGCCAAAATTTACATGAACATTTGGCTAGATATAGCCGGAGGGAATCTTTCCATATGTGCTCTTTATTGATATTTATCATTGTTAGCAGAGAAATGGCTTGGCTCGACTTGCAAACCCTAGAATCTCCTATGGAAGATACACTTGTATATGAATGCTTCCTGTAGTTTCATAAGAGGGTAGGAATGAATGATTATATTTGTGTCAATGATTGTGGGTTGTGATTAAGAGGATTGAAGGGTCACCAAAAAAGAGAATTTCTTCTAAAGTCGCAACCTTGGCGACTCAGTATGGAAATTACTTTATTCATTTTAGTAGTTTCTCTTACTTAAGGATTTGGGGTTTTTAAAATTCCTCAACTAGATTGCCTAAATATGTTTTTGATTATTTTATGTTAGTGGAAGTGTGCCACCAGACGACGAGGACCTAAATGTAAAATATGTAGATAACATAAATAAAAAGGGATACTAATTCCTATTTCCATGATGGATTTTGCTTGCAAGAGCAATGAATCAACCAAGATGGTAGAGAAAATGTTTATCAAAATACAATTTTCCAATTTCTATCATAGAGGCCTCACTATGATAATAAGGGCCACATTCAAGCTCATTTTCATGGAGGAAAAACATACTTGCATCATCTATGATTGGAAGACTATTGGGAGGATTTCCAAGATGCAAGGGAAGTGCAAAAAAGAGATTAGATGAGGTTGACCCTAGATCAAGTCAGAGTCTTTAAGTTACCTCTTTTTATTCCTAAATATTTGGTTGATGATGGTTCAAAAATGGTCGATGAATTTTATTAGAATATTGTTATTGGATCACTTCCATAGCTCTTGTGGTCAAATAAGGAGGTCATGGACAGAGAGAATACAATCTCGCATGTGGTAGAAATGACAAAAATGTGGAGAGAGAAGAAAACAAAAGAATGTGCTAGTTTCTCAGCATCAAATGGGACACCAAGTCTAGAACAAGGTGCATCTCAAAATCTCAATTTCTCTAAGGCTCCAGTCATTTCAACTCTCACTCTCCAAAGAAGTAACTCCTAGACCGGAGATGGAGAGAAACTAGAGGATAATGTGATGCTGAAATTCATATGCGAGGAAGATGCACCAACATCATCTAAGGGAAAAGTAGACAAAGGGACTGCTATTCCTATTTCTCCTACACCTGAAACTTTTTCAACTATTGCGGATACTACCCAAGAAAGTGATTCCTTTACCTTCCACCAAATTGGTGGAGATAATATTTCCAACACATTCTTTGATAGTTCATATTTTTGCATGCTTGTGATTTTGCTCATGCTGATTCTACACCTCCACCACCCACTAATGCAATAACCAATGTTCCCAACTCTTCTGTGTTACCTCTCCCCCATGGCTAAAGAAGGTTGTAGAAAATAATAAGAGGTATACTTCAATGCTAGATACAGAAGTGGACACTATGGCTAAACTGTTACAAGATAGTCCAATCCTAAGAAGGCCAAAAGATTGTCGAGAATGATTGTTGACCCTAGCTCTGGTCACAGATTCTTAAAAATTGTAGACCCTATCGAAGACAAGGATGAACATGAAGACACAAAGCTAGACTTCAGCTTAAGTAGAGTAGATATAGGTCCAAGTACTATTGAAAGTACTATTGAAGGGGACATCAATCACACAAAATTCTCTTTGGGTGCATTATCAAAAAGAGTCAAGCTTGAAGTACAAAAGAACGTAGTGCTATAGAAGCATGTAAGTACTTTGACATCCTTTTTCCAGTCTGTTTTGTAAGTGAATGACTAGCTTGTGGACCAATTTGTAATTATTCTAATTGAAGGGTTGGACCCAAACAAATTAAAAGGAATCAATCTGTCACTTTGGTAGTTGATAATCGGCTGGTCAACTTATGTTTGATGGGATAATATGTATTGAAGAATATATGAAAGCATATGCTCGAATATCATAAAAGGTGAAGGCTTGGAATAATGATTTGTAAAATGTGAAGAAGGAGAAGAAAAAGTTGTCAATGATTTTCCATGAATTGGAAGAAGTTTCGAAGCTGCCTCCAGATGTTTTAATTAATGAAGGAGTTATCAGTAATATAAATGAGAATGATTCTGCCATGTAGGTAGATATGCTAGAATGAAAACTCTCCATGATCTACGAGGTAGACAACTAGCTAAGATAAGCCCTAGCATAGTCCCAACAAGACCTCAAGAAGTTCAAGCATCACTTGTCAACTTTGGAAATAAATATATTTGAAGATGGAAATAAACTACACAACCGATGTAGCCCAGAACTTCAAGACAAGAATGGATGATGAGCTATCTGTAGAAAGGGTGAATGAAAAGGCATTGGATTCTGTGAAGAACCTAGCAACCCACCTTCCAACATTCAAGAATGAAGTTGATGATATGTGCCCTAAGATCATAGATGTAGATGGGAAACTAAATAAATACAAGTTGAGGGCCAATATCATAGGGAACCCTAATAATGAATTCGTAACTCTGATCGTGTCCAAATACAGGGCATATAGAGAAAAGGTACTAGAACGAGCGGTGCAAAGCACTAGCAAATAATGGAGTGGAGGAGGCATTGCATGGAGAGAAAGGAGTAAAGCTGGAGGAGCTATCGTTATCAATTGAATCTTCTTTTATTAATGTTTTAATGTTTCTTTCATCATTGGAAACCAAAAAATATTGGCTTTGGAGGGTCTTTATCTTATTTTATGTTATGACTTTTAAGTTTCTTTAGAAACGATCATCTTTAAGAGGTCGTTAGTTATAAAAAACCGTTACTTTTAAGTTATCTATATACAACGAACACGATCTTTTTGGTTGTTTTCTGAATACGTCACTGTTTTGAATAGATATTATTGGAAATATTTGAATTCAATTTCATGGATCGTAAACTTTGAGTTATTGATGGATTGTTTATTCTTTTTATGTTGAATACTTTGTTATTTGGATAATATTTTTCTGATATCTATCTGTTGAATGGTTGAAGAAATTTGTGTATGTATACTTCTGAATATTTTGGCTTTGAACAAATGAAATAGTTATGTTTTGGATGTCATGAATCTTAATACTTTGGAATCGAATCTTTGCATTTTATTTGGTTATAATTCTATTGTGATTTTTGCCTTTTAAAGTTTTCTTGTTAAAAGATCTACTTATTTTCTTTTTGTTAAAATCATACGTGGTTTATATTTCTTGTAGATTATTAGAAGGTAGTTGTACCTTGTAAAACAAACAGAGTATGTGTAAACAATCATTACACTTGGTTCAACTGGTAGTTTTAGTTGTCATCTGTGTGGGCGAAACAATATAGAGTTATGTGACAAATTTGTTAACTAACATGGAGAAGCAGGATATTAGTTGCATGCATTTACCAAAATGTGAGAAGATAAAAAATTAAATATGAAACTCCAAACACTCCAAATCCAAACTCACTATGCATAAATAGATAAGGTTTTTACTTGACTAAAGAAAAAATTTGTGAAGTTGAGCACATGTTCATCACTAGACACGATGAATTCATTAAGGAAACATGAAGTCATTGGGGTGAACATATACTCACTGCATCATTAGCCTTCTTTGACCTAATTCTTCTCAAATGATAGGAAATATTTAGCATAATATACCTAGAATGTTTAATCTATTTCCTTCATAATCCCCTTGAGAGAAAAACATGCATGCAAGCTGGTAGAATAATCATAATGCAAAGATCAAATAGACAAGCTACAAAATTACAAAAGATGTACCTTGGCAAAACCTCCAGAAGGAAAAACCTATCAAAAAAGCATCTACCCTCCATGTATTATTCAACAATAAAATATTGCAATGCACTTACATTGCTTCCATGAATACTTCGGAAATATCAAGCTCCTCCAATGCACTCTCCATGTGTCTAAGCATCCCACTACGCATTGAAATCTCGAAACAGTTACAATCCACTCATCCAATCAACCTTAACCACTAAACATGTGATTGCTTTTATAGATTCAAGCTCACACAGATACAACCAAGTGGTAAGATAAAACCATGTTCCTCAAAACCATGAGTACAAAAAAACATTGAACCCTCATTTACTATTTGATACTATTCTTTCACATTATTAAATACATTTTGTCAAATAAGAATTAAGTATTCTATGTATCCCACACATAAATTAATTAACACAATTTTGCATACAAATTTACAAGTGGTTCCAAATAAATATCTAATGTGGCTAAACACATCTCCTAGATGCAATGCAAATAAATAATTATTTATTTTACATAATTGAAATACTCCATGTTATGCAAGGTGTAAAACACTTATTCCTTGTTGGAATTATGTGTTGTCATTGATGTCAACCTGATATCTGACAATATGTGTTGAGATCATTAATGATGAATTTGATTGAAAACAATTGATAGAGATAGTGTTGCTAATATGGATAATGTTGCTGATATGTATAGTGTTGCTTAGATGATAGTACAATGGTTAATGATATGGAAAGAGAGAACATTGAATGAAAGGAGAGTAAATTGCGTAATATGGAAGGAGAGAACATTGTATAATATGGAAGGGGTGAACATTGTTTTCCTCTCCCTTGGTTTTGGATGTGATAGTGGAGATGTTTTGAGATAACTAGATGACAAAATGTTGATTCTAGAGCTCTCTAATCTCTGGAGATGAGATGAAGTGAGAAATTGTAGAAGAGTTTGTTGCAGCCAGTCTGAAGGAATGCTCCACATTCCTCTATGTTGGATAATTTGTTCTTGCACATCTGAGAAATTTATGTATGACCTATGTACATTGCACTACCATCTTTTCACGTTCTTAGTGTTGTAGCTAATATGGTTAGGGTTTTCAGTTGGCTAATCGTTTGATTGTCTATTAGAATTGGTCTAGAAAATGCTCTACATTTCTCTGCAGTGATGTTTTAGGTGGTTTGGAAGACATGTTTATAATGTATGTGCTATGTCTTAGATCATTTCTTAGAAGCTGATTTTGTCTGCAAGTAGTGATGGTTATGTTTTGTGTTTGTTTGACTCTCCAAAATGAAGCGATTCTACCAGTTATGTTGTGTCAGGTTATTCCTGAAGTAAAAAGAGGAAAGAAGGATTTGAGAAGTTGTTGGATGTTTAAGGAAATCCTTATATCATACTACTAGATGATATTGTTGTTGATGCATTGTATCTAGAATGTGTGTTTCAAGGGAACTGCTCTGGTCCGACTAATAAAAGTTATTCTTCAACTTGCAATGAATCCTTGGATGTCTTCTCTTGGATTGAAGGTTGTGTTGCACTGATTTTGGGTCCTACCGTGGCATGTTGGATCCACATTGAGAGTATTCATCTGGAAGATGTGTTTTGGGACAAGTAGCGATGTATTGATCGATGTATCTACATGTTACCTTGATGTCGATGTTAGAAGATGTGTGATAGCGTGTGAAATGTTTTCAAACCAATGAAAGATGTGTTAAGATGTTTTTAGGTCCTCTTTATTTCTTGGATTGGACCACCTTCTCCACAATTATATTTTGGTGACCAACTTGATAGGACTTATGTTTGTTCCCTGTTCTAGTTGACCTAGTTGATGTTTGTGATTAAAAAGATGGTATATGAAAATGATGGAAATCAACAACTTATTCTTGAAACCTAAAAATCCCAACCATAAGCCAAAGATCCATAAAATGAAACCAACATCATGTCAATAGAGCTCTTCCTCAAGAATGCAAACAATGAAATAAACAAAACAAATTATACCAATGCACTCAAGAGACACTTGACTCCATTGTCCTCCTATCTTTGAAGGACTTGTATTTGAAATGTTGGTGCTCTAATACTTATTATCACACGCAAAAGAGGCTATGAAAGAATAGAGATTGGTTTATTGATGCAAAGCTATGATACTGGATGATATGAAGGAAATGGTAGTGATAGGATAATAATGATGGTAGCTATGGGCTCTCAAAGATCAAAAGTATGCAAGGGCATAAGTTCTCCAAAAGCTCAAGTATGCAAGACCACAAAGGCATTAGCTAAGGATTGAAATGTGAGGAGAAAGTCTTGTTTTATAAAAGTATCATAAAAATCAAGGGTTAGGATTAAGAGGTGGTAAAGGAGTGGCTAAGAATAAAGAGTAGGAGAGGAGTAGGTAGGAAATATGGAGGACAAATGAGGTTAAGAGGAAATATGAAATGAATAAATGAGATGGAATGGTAGGTAGATAATATTGACTTTCCAAAATATCTAGTCATGAGAAGGTGGAAAAGTCAAATGAAGAGACAAGTTCCATTTGTCACAAGCTCAAAATTTGTGTAGTTGGTCCATGTGAATGGAAATGATTGGTGGTATAAGAGAGAATATAATTAGTGAATTTATACAATAAATAAAGTTATTAATTAAATAAATAGGAGAAAAGGGAAATGGTAAATGATTAATTAATAAATTAGAATTTATTTAATTATAGGATAGAAAAGGTTTATTGAATTAGATAAATAATTAGGAATATTTTTTTAAATAATAGAGGAAGAGGATTAGTGACTTAAATAAATAATAAATATCCATTTAATTAATAGAGTATTTTTCTAATTTCACAAGGACATTTTTAGGTGTTAGCATTTTTTTTGATAGTTGATACATACCCTAGTTAGGCCTTTTAGGGTAATATGTATGCCCCTCAAGAAATTCGGCAAAAAAAAATTTTGGAATTTTTTTTGTACAATGTCTTAATATGTCATGAGAAAGGTCTGATTTAAAATTATGTGAAAACAACATCAAAATTGGGTCAAAGACGGCCTAGAATGAGCCACAAATGTCCACAAGGACCACGATAATCCACCATAACCAATTAGGGTTTCCATAAGCAATTGATGTTTCTAGTCTTACAAATAGGAGCTTCTTTGGTCATTTTTCTCATTTGCACTTGGAGGCCTTTGGAGCAGAGCAAGGAGTGAAGAGATAGGAGGTGAAAGAGCATTAAGAAAAATCTCGGGTGTTCCAGTAGTGATGCATCGATTTGAGGTGCGACGGTGGGTGATGCTAAAGGATTATGGGGAGTCAATAAGTAGTTTATAATTTTTTGGTTTGTGTGCATTTTGCATAGAGTTAATTAGGGTAGAATTCCATGCCAACATATGTGTATGAATGCTATTTTTGCACATCTAAGGGTTAATGTTGCATATATAATGCACAATTGTACTTTTGAGGCTTAATATTGTGCTTCATGTGCGCTTTGAGGCTGCACTTTTGATCTAAGCTTGCATATATGATTGACATGTCGGGGAGTGCTAGGGATCTTTGTCATTGATTAAATGAGTAAGTTGACCCCAATTGATAGCTGATGAAGTTGATTAGGTAGTTGATAGCTGATAGAGTAGATTGAGTTAGTTAATAACTGATAGAGCATGTTAGGATTTATTAGCACTGATTTAGGGTGAATTAGAACCATTTATGGTTGACTTAAAATATTTTAGGGTTGGTTTTAATAGTTTAGTGTTGAGTGTAAATGATTTATTGTTGGCTTATCTGGTTTAGAGTTGGTTTGAAATGATTTAGGGTTGATGCAATTGTTTGATTTGTTGTTGGGCGATGTTCTTGTTCTGATGTCGAGGGAGTGATTCCCTTCAACACATTTTAGGAGGATACAACTGTCATATCATTGGTGAAGAAAGACATTCTGGGGTCCATAGGCTTATGGTTTATTATGTTCATACCTGAGATTAGGGTGAACTTAGGGTTGTTGTTTGCGCTGGTAGAAAGGTAGCATATCAAGCATTGTTTGTTCCACTTAATGATTGGGGAGATGTATGTGACACTAGAGGATGTGTATAAGATCCTAAAATTGCCTATCATAGGGGAGCTAGTACAATATGATTAGAGGGGTGATAAGGTTGCTTTGCGTCGAGCCTTCGATGATGATTTCAGGGATCTAGAGATCAATGACGGAGATATTAGTTGGGTAGCGATGATTCCATATAAATCATTATTGTTGTGTGTGTTAGCAGCTGTGATTAGGGGATTCATATGCCCTAAAAAGAGGTCACATTGTTTAGCTACAAGATGAGGGAGGGAACTAGAGAGGATTGTCATGGACGAGAGATGATTTGCATGCGGTACCTATATGTTAGCCAACCTGTATCACAATCTTCATCTGGTGATGTATCAGGGAGGTTGTAACTTGTTAGAAGGGGTCACACATTTGCTTGTGTGGGCTTGGGAGCATATTGCAATGACGTGACTGATTCATATGAGGTTTAGAGTAGGTAGACAACCATATGTCCATTTGTATATTTAGATTATATCTATGCCCAAGATGGGAAAGATGGAGTATTGAAGACATATGTACAAGACAAGGTGGACTTGATGATTTGGTCGCCATACTTGGATTGGGAGGATTGGATGGGAATGATGAGGTTCTACCTTACTTCTTTTAGACTATGTGTTTGATAGGGTATACACCCTATGTGATAGAGATACACTTGCCAAACAAGCTACTGAGATAGTTTGGATGGATACAAGCTATGCCTAACAATTTAGATGAGTTTATGTGGAGCACTGGGGAGAGGAGAGAGTCGAGACCCACTCTATTATTTGAGGTGGCTAGGGTAGAGCTCAAAGCACTGAAACTGACTCCATGGGATGTACACATGGATATAGTGGATATAGGTATGGATCTGGAGTATGCTAAGTGGTTCACAACACATCCATTTTTGAGGTTGACAAGATTAGGGGAGTTACATCTTGAGCTAGATGAGGAGTAGGAGGATGTACCTCTCCAAAGGATGTGGAGGAGGAGACATGGTGATGATGATGAGGATATCAGAGGAAACGGAGGCGACAAAGGAGATAAGGGTGGACACAGACCACCACCACCATATCTAGAAAGACGACCATTGAGAATGCCACAAAGTATGGGAGGAGTGCCCCAATAGAGAGCACATACAGAGGAGGGAAACCTCCATTGTAGGCTTAGGAATAACTAAAATGACAAGTTATGATATAGGGATAGGTGTCGAGATATGATCAGGAGGTAGAGGCTGAGATAGCTCATCTTTGTATGCAGTTAGCAAAGAGAGACTAGGATAGCAGGGTTGCAGTAGAAGCTAGGGATAGTAAAAAAGGGGAGGGACACTATTATAGTATGATATTAATTAGATGAGACAAAATTACACCAGGGACAAGCTACCCTTTAGGGTGGTCAGGGTGTGACATGGAATATATTCAACCCATAATTAGAGGTACTATATTGGAGACAACTATGAGTCAATGGTGCCAACAGGATAGATGGCTGAGATTTTTGCACATAGCTCATATGGGAGATCTCGCAGGGTAGGAAGAGAAGAGGGGTAATGGGATCATAGGGATGACCACCAATAGGTACAAGAGGGCAGGATCATCAGGATCGTAGACATGCCTAGGATTTGTAGATCTTGATAGGGCTAGTACATCATAACTCCGTCAGTTCCCTATGTGTCAACAAAACAATACAATCTTTGAGAGATGATGATGTATTTCAAACCTCGTTAGTAGCTATTTTTATATTGATATCATTGTAATTTGACACTTATATATATATATATATGAGAGATACTATTACTATATTTTATATGGACGCATGATGATTTCATTTGATGTGATGGATATATCATGATTTCTATATGCATTTTTCTATGAGATGCGATGTGATGCAACTTAGATAGATGATTCTATGCTTATATTTTTATATGATGCTTTTGATGCTTATGATGTTTTGTGATGTATTTGTATACATATGAGACTGTCTAGATGATCATGCTATGTAGTTACTAGATAATTCCATGTATGAGATGTTTTAAAATATGAGACAATTATGCATATGATAGATACTAACATGTGTTGTATGCATGACGTGATGCGATATGCAAGAAGGATCGTGTGTTTTTGGGTGTGTTGTAGTACCCAGTTACTTAGTGTAGGGCTACCAACAATGGGCGAGTGGGAGAAAATGAAAAAGATGATGAAAGGGATGAAAGGGGATGAAAGGTGTTATATCATCATTGAACTTATTATGGAAAAAGGATGAATTGATTTGGATATGCATTAGATCCAAATTAATTGACATGATAATTGCGAGGAGGAAGACACATAAGATAGTTAAGGAATGCCCCTATTTACATGAGACCCATACGTCCTCAATGATCTTAAACAATTATGTCCTAAGATGAGTCATCATATTACTAGGGAACAAGGCACAAGAAACAAACAAGTGAATACACCCCATCATTTCCTCTCTAGTCAAAGACATCCTAGAGATTAAATCTCTAGTCAGATACATCCTAGAGAAACTAAAAGACGTGTCACCAAAGATTTAAAAAAAAACAATCATAGACCAAAAGAAACAATAATCATGCTTATGTAGAAATGTTTCTTGTCATAATTTACGTGATTAATATGATAGACTGACACAAATGTTGTTATGTTTGCTTGATCTTAGTCTTGTTATGTCATGATTTTTTTGAATTCCAAAGCTACTCATGTCTATTTGGAAAGTGTACTCGATCCATGAGATGGATATCTTTCTTGTGGGAAAAAAGATGGAATGATATAGTTTGATGGTGCAAGTGAACTTTTATTATTGGTTTTGAGCAAAAAGATGTAAGTCAAAAGGGAAAGTTCCTCTAACCGCAAGGTGCCAAGTATCCCAACCCATAACTAAGATTGAGGAGATGTCCTAGTGAGAAATAGGACTAGCTTATTATGCATGGAAAAGCGTGCATGCACACACAATGTGAAATAATCCAGAAGCCATGGTGAGGGTCAAAAAATTTATTATAATATGGAAGGAGATCAAGTAAAATTTGGAGGGAGGAGAAAAGTCCCTACATATGGCATTGGTTGCTTGTCTTTCAAAATGGTACTTTCCCAAGGTGCCACCGAAGTGGTTTTCACCATAGGATAAATTATTTCTCTTTACTTTTTTTGTCTTTTTAAATTTTTAGGACCTTTTATGATTTTTTTTTGTATTTTTTGAGGATGTTTTTTTTTGTTGTATATTTTCAAGACTTTTAGGAGGTTATCTGAGATTCTTAGGTATAAAACCTTTGAAGATGAATGCTATTTATTGGATCATCTAATGCATCCCCCTCTGGAGTAGCCAGCTAATACGATCCCAATCCATATGTAGTAGTAATAATGTATGGATTGAGCTACTTAGGTTCTCTCTCTCAAATGTGTGTGGCTTAACTCAGTGATTGTAACTTATGCACATACATTGCTAGTAAGCTATGAGATGGTTAATAATGTTGTATCTATATTTTTCCAACAATTCTAACTCTTGCAAGTGGGAGGCTCTATAGTCATCATCATTGATAAGATTGTGTAAAGACAACCATAGGAAGGGTAACTCAACCTCGACAAGAAGGATAGCTTTAGAGCCATAGAAAATGGTATACAAAGTGGCGACTGTGGGAGTGAAAACACTCATGCAACGAGAACACAAGGTGGGGCTAAGTTGAATGTGCCAATCATAACCAACTTCATTGACCATCTTTTTGAGGATTTTTAAGATGGTTTTGTTAGAGGCCTCAACCTAGCCATTACCTTGGGGGTAGTATTGCGTGGAAAAGTGGTGCTGAATATGGAACTTCTCACAAAGTTAACATACACACTTATTCTTGAAGGGACAATAGTTATCCATAGTGATGGAGAGGGGAACACCATATCAACATATTATGTAATTAAGGATAAATGTAGCAATATTCTTTCTTGTGATGTGTGTTAAGGGGACAACTTCTATCCACTTTGTGAAGTACTCAGTGGAAGTGATGATAAATTTATAGCCATTGGAGGAAGGTAGGTGGATTTTGTCCACAAGGTTGAGTCCCCACTAACAAAAGGGCCAAGGTGTATCAATCGGTTGCAATCCATGTGTAGGCACATGTATCTTATCTTCATGTATTTGGTATTGCTTGCATTTATTGATAAAATGATAGACATCTTCTTCCATAGAAGGTCAATAGGACCTAGTATGCAAGATTTTCTTAGCCAAAGTAGGAGCTCTATAATGTGCCCCACATATACCCTCATGTTGGAAACCTTGTCATGCCCAAGACATCTAAGGTACTATTGAGACCTCTTAGATACAAAGTATCAGTGATAATGACATAGCGCAGGGAGGCTTGGAAAATAAAGGCTTTGTGAGATTTTTTAGATAGGCCAAGGGGAAAGGTATTGTCACAAAGATAGGTAAAAATTTCATTGTACCAAGGTGAGTCAAGACCAACAATAAGACCCAAAAGGTCAGATTGAGGCACCTCATATGTGGGTGCTAAGAGGGGTTCTGCTAAGAACTCATAGGTAGCGCTGTTTTGTGGCATATCAATGAGAGATGCTATTCTAGCCATAACATCTATAGCTCTATTTTTATCTCTGGGGATTTGATCAAATGTTATCACTGTGAAGCATGTCTTAAAGTCATATATCGTTCTCTTATATGGAAACAAATTTTCACCCTTAGTTTTATAATCATCATTAACCTGTGTAATCACTAAGAGTCACCAAAGACACGAAGCTCTAAGATTTTCCATTCTACATAATTACAAATTCCAATGATTAATGCTTAATATTTTGCAATGTTGTCAGTACACTGGAATGATAGCTTATATGCCTTAGCTATACAATCCCTTTGTTTAACAAATGTATACCAAAACCTGAACCACTCTATGTTTATGATCCATCAAAATATAAGGTCCACAGTCATTTAGATTCCATGTTGAATTTATTGATTCATAAAGTAACTTAGTGATAAAGAAATGATCATCTATAATAGGGGCATTCATAAGTTGATCTACTATCAAGTGTCCTTTTATAAATTTTATTTCTATGTAATTAATGTTGAACTCACTAAGTATCATGACCCATTTAGTGAATCACCATGTAAGAACCACTTTATTAAAAAGAGATTCAAGGAGATCAAGCTTAGCAATGAGTTTTTTTCTCATGGGTAAACATTTAATGTTGCAGCTTCTGCAAGGAAAAAACTATGGCAAGGCATGCTCATTTGATAGGGTTGTAATTGAGTTCATATCCCACTAGATGACACATTCCTTTCCTTCTAAATCATGTTGTGCTAAAAGTGCCCCCAATGCTTAAGTAGTTGTTGATGTGTATAGAAGTAGGGGATTGTCATCTTGAAGAGGTACCAACATAGGTGGTGACATTAGGTATTCCTTAATCTTTTGAAGATCTTGTTCACATTTGTCATCCCATCTAAAAGGAACGCTATTAAGTAACAAATGTTGAAAATAGTGACTTTTATCTACTAGTCGTGCGATGAAGTGATAGATAGGCTTTAACTTCCCTTTTAATGATCTCAGCTGAGTGATACTCTTAAGTGGTGACATCTCAAGTATAAATTTCACTTTGGAAGGGCCTACTTTAATCCCTTTGTTGGAGAAAATAGATCCTACGAGTTTCCTAGAGGTTACTCCAAAGATGAATTTCTTTATATTTAGTTGCACTTTGTATTTCTCTAGTCTACCAAAGATCTTATCGAGGATTTGCAAGTTTTCTTCTCTAGTAAATGATTTCCCTAATAAGACATCCACATATTCTTCCATGTATGTATGCATCATGTTGTGAAAAATAGTGGTCATATCTCTCTGATAGGTAGCTCCAACATTCTTAAACCCAAGGGCATGACATTCCAACAAAATGTTCTCTAAGGACATGTGAATGCAGTTTTAGGTTGATCCTTAGGTGCAATCTTGATCTGGTTGTAACTCGAGAAACCATCCATGAGGGATAACATCTCATGTATTGTTGTTAAATCTACTATCATGTCAATATTAGGAAGTGGAAAGTCATCTTTGGAATGAAATTTATTGAATTATTTGAATTCTATGCATATACAAATGCCCCCTTCTGGTTTAGACACCAGTACAAGATTTGAGATCCAATCTGCATAATCTATAGGCCTTACAAAACCAAAATTTAGTAGCTTCTCTAATTCTACCTTTAATAATAATGTGATCTATGGGTGCATTTTTAAATTTCTTCTTAACAAGTTTTACCCCTAGTGCTAGAGTCAAGTGATGCAAAACTAAATCAGGATTGAGTTTGGGCATGTCTGTATATAGCCAAGCAAAGTTTACTTGTCTCTCTTTGAATAACTTGATAAATATAACTCTTTCTTCTATTGTCAATGAATCATCTTAGTCTTTGATTTTACATGTTCCTCTTCCATACCTAGTTTGGCTTCTACTATTTTCTCAACCAAGATGAAATATTTCTCGTGATAGGGTGTTTGAGGGAGTGTGTCAATACTTCCATGCTTAAGCACCTTAGAGTGACTTTCATGCTTGGATACATCCTTTCTTTTTACTTTTTCTAAGTATAATAGTACCACAAAGCATTTTTTCACTAGAAGACCTATGTATATTTTTTTATCATTTAACAACTAAAAGGCCTTACACCCTCTCCAAAATAGGCCACATTATTATGTTCTATTGTGAATACAACTCTATGGTCCCTAAGAGGTGTATTGGTTCTCACCCCAAGAAAGTTAACTATAGCTTCATTGTTCTGGAATGTATCTAGTTTTGGTAGTCCTTGTAAGTTCCAATTTAGAATTTGGAGATGGAAAAGGGGCAAATTATCATGAGTAGGCTCAGTTTCATGTGATGGTGTAAGGGTTTAAATATTGTCATAATCATAGACATAAATGAATTATTGAGGTCCTTGATGGTACCATCCTTGTCAGCTTGTGATGCATTAGAGGATTCTCCTACTTCACTCAAGTTTCACCTAGTACTCAAGGTCTTATCATTCTAAACATCATAGCCTAGGCCAAGAACCCTATGTCTACCATTAGGTTGTATAAGTTCAAGGATACCTTGCTTCTATAAACCAAGAGGACTATGACCATCATATCCAATTTTTTCAATGATTTCAAATCCTTTTCCATACTATTCCACTAGTATCTTTAATTTAGGTTTCTTAATTGTTTCATTTTATGGTGTTTCATCCTTGTACAACCATCCCAATAGGTCTCCCTCTTCCATTTCATCATATAAGGCTCCCCACTTTGTGAATGTTGTTGGTTTGTAAACTTTGGTCTTAGCCGACGTGGTTGGATATGCTTGTGGTTGTCCATAAATTCAAGTGGAAACATGTAGTTTTATGACACAAAGTGCACAACTCATGTTGTATTCTCCTACTCATTGGTCTTCCACTTTTACTTTGATCTCAGACTCATTATATTTGGAGGTGGAAGCTTTCAATGATTCAGGATAAACAAAAGATGTGGAAAAGTTGCTTCACATTTTCT
Organism: Thuja plicata; assembly: GCA_018584345.1. NCBI lineage: Eukaryota > Viridiplantae > Streptophyta > Pinopsida > Cupressales > Cupressaceae > Thuja > Thuja plicata. Next base: position 1,117,831 of record MU223203.1, on the reverse strand, counting down.
AGGGACAGTGGTCTTAGATTTTGTATTTAGGTTATTGCAATACATGAATGAATGTGTATCTCCTCGCATGGTGATCTGAACTCTATTATGAGGGAATTTCACACATTTGTGATATGTAGAAGGTACAACTTGCATAATATGTATCCATGGGTTTCTAAGGAGAATATTATAGGTCAAAGGAAGGTGAAGGAATTGAAAAACCACATATTTCACCACATGTATGACCTTAATTGATAGCATGAATGATTCCTTAGAGGAATGCTTTTCCCGATCATAAGCTTTAATACTGATTTTCAATTTAGGATCAACTGCATTTCAGAGAACCCCAAAGTTGTAACAAATTTCAAGGTACAAATGTTTAGACCTTCTCTCCCATATATCAAGAATCGCTTGATCTTAATTGTGTGGATGTAAACCTTGATATGTAAGCGTGAATTGTGAGGTTTTTTCATGTAAGCATCATCGTTATTTGTGAATGTGAGGGTATGAGAAGAAGAAATGTGTTCGAGGGGAAGCAATGTGTCCCACCATGACTTGAAATTGATCCACATGTAAGTCTGTGGGTACTATAGATTCAGTGAGCACTTTATCTAAGATATCCTTATGTTCGAGTGATAAACACAAAATATCAAGTATATATATTTTTGCATAGAGGGATTTGAAGTGGCGTGAGGCCCTCAAAATGTGATTGTTCCTCTACAAGTAGCGACATTGCATTTGGGTTCTTACCTTTGGTAATAAAGCTATTGACATGATTATCTACTTTGTTGATATGTTTTATGACATAGTCATGGTTGACATTGGAATAATTGGCATGGTTATCTATTTTGATAACTTTCCCTTTGTCCTTATCATGATTAGGCAGAGGATTCTTAAACACCTCGTGGTTGGAGTTACCAGAAGGCGTGTGTCCATCAACTACAATTTTACTATCATCAATGAGGTCTTCACACGTCAAAATCTATTGTATATGTTGGTCTTATTTCCCTTGTGCCAATGGTATTCATACTAGTGTTCATCATTCCACCATAAAAGTTTGACTTCAAGATTGTACTCTCTTGCTTTGGGTAGTATTGTGAGATTATTAGCAAGGAGATCTTTCATTGCTGATTCAAGTGATTGTCCCAATGGAGTGAAGCTTCTCTTAGGATATCTCTTTTGTGGCACTTTCCCTTTATTCAAGGATGCACCCTTGAGATTATTGATGTGTTGTGCAGTTTTAGCAGTCTTAGCATTGTTTGTTCTTGAATGTGACCTCTAAATCAGGCACAAACTCAGCATAGTCTTTACTCAATTGTTCAATTCACAAAGACAAACATGAATTTTTTATCCTGCAAATTCAATTGAAATGACTTGCTGCCTCCTAATCAATTGGGGATGTCAAATTTACTCTCAAAACGAGAGCCAACAACCTGACCATTGCTAACATGGAGGATTTCTAAAGCATGAGAGAAGATGAATTTACCATTAATCTATGAAATTGAAGTGCAATTAATCTATGAAAATGAAATTGCTCTTAATCTAGAAATGAATTGCAATTAATCTATGGAATCAAATGCAACTAGTCTAGAATTGAAATTGCAACTACTCTATGGAATGAAATTGCAATTAATCTAAGAAATGAAATAC
>MU223203.1:1102449-1115763 GCA_018584345.1 Thuja plicata | reverse complement strand
TTGAGGATAATTCATCCAATCAATTAAATAACTATTCAATTCCTTTTATGTATATTAGCTAAAGGGGGTGGAATTAATTTTAATTAAAAGCACTTAGGACTTTAGGATTAAATCAATTAATCATAGGAATTTTTAGGTAATAAACCCTGAGAATTTAGGAATTAAATATAATGTCAGATTTATGCAAATTTGGGTTTTTTTGCATTTGAAACTCAGTCAATTAAAGTCAATTAGGATAAGAATTTTCCTAGTACAATAGGACTTCGATGATGAAAAAATGCACCAAAATTGATTGGATTATAAGGTGCCAATTTTGGGGTGTTACATTTTTCCCCTCTTTGAATTGATGTGCGAGCAGTGCATTGATTCAAAGAACAGTCTGAAGTGAAGATGAAGATTTTGAAAGTCTAGGTTAGGTTGCCAAGACACCGATCAGATTAAGAAGAAGAATCATCTGAGAGAAGATCAGAATCGGGGTTAGATTGCCCCAATGTCCACTAATAGCTGATGAAGATGTAGGACTATTTTCAGAATCAGGGTTAGATTTCCCCAATATGAAGGTTAACCCTCCAAGATCCAGGTTAGATTGCCTAGATGACAGTCTAAATAGTTTTTGAGAGCCATCTTCATAACGAAGCATAGCTTTCAGGAATTAGGGTTAGATTGCCCCAATACCCAATGAGATTTCAAGAATCATCTCCAGAACGAAGCTTGATCCTTGAGGATCTGAGTTAGATTGCTCAGATACCTAGAAAGATAGATGACAAGATGTGAGACATCGAGATGCCCCTAGCGATTCAAGATCATGGGATATCCAATTTTAACCATAAGGTACAAAAAACTAAATATGCCCCAAGTGATGAGATGCCCCTAGCGATGGGGATTTTTTATTCAGATCAGACTGATTCGAGAATAATGCGAAAAGATTTGTGAAAAGATTCAATGATGCAATCATGTTGCCCCCTCGGGAGAGAAATCGAAAGATGACACATCATAATGATGAGAGCGAGAAATCGTAGATAGAAGTAAGATCGAAGATCCAGAGAAATCTAGAGATAGATCAAGAGGAGACAAAATCAATTTAGAGAGATCGAGAGGTTCTGTTGATTAGGTTTGACCACAGTTGACTTTGATGAAAAGATTACAGAAACTGAGAAAATGATAACGAGAGATAATCCTGACAAGAAAGCAACGTCAGAAAATTGACTGCACAAGTGTCCGATCGCGTTGAACCCAAAATTTTAAAACACGATTTCGAGCTACTTAGGAGTGTCAGATTTCAATTTCGATCACAAAAATTGATTGAGCATATATATGAATATAGAGAGAGAGGATCGAACACTTGTGCAGTCAAGAGGAATCCATGATAAAAGATGAGGACCTTTGAAGAATGAGAAGACAATGGAGAGAGCACCAAAACTGTCATGATGCGAGCCTAAAATGTGAATGCAAGCCTACAATGCAAATGCAAACCTAAGCTAAATGCAATCCTAGGACTTGGTTGTTGGACTCATCGTATTTATCATCATCGAGTGCTTTTGGATCATTGGAGTCAATACAATCCTTACTGGTGCCGCTACAACCATAAGAATATGAATATGACTCTCATCGGATAAAATGTAGGAAACAAACATAAGCATCGAGGCACAAAAGCCAAGGTGACCTGAACATTGTTTCCAAATTGATATAGTAAGAATTCATAGGTAAACAAAGCAATAACAGTCAAGGAGCTACTTCCGACCTCCCCTTGGCGTACAAATAAAAAAGATCGAGGGATGTGAGGATTTTCCACCTTAATGCATAAGCTCTTATCACATACACCCTGTGTATTTGATGTTTCCGGATCATCAAAACCACACCAACAAGCAGTAGACAAAGAAAATATCAATGGAATTCATGAGAACTGACATCATACAAATAAAGAATCAATCATATCTCAGCATGTTTTGAGGTTTACGAATGTGTCTATGTTTAGGGTATTGAAAAAATACCGTTGTGCTTGTGAGTGCAATGTATTTGATTGCTATCGAGAGATGTTTACGTCACAAGATATCCGATGTGTGTTAAAAAAAATAGATGTGTCAAAAGAGAGTGTTGAAAAACACTGTTTGATTAAGGTGTTGAGAAACACCAGTTTGTGCCAGTAGAAAGTTTTCCTTTGACAAGATTACTGACTCAAGTGTAAATCGAAGAGTGATCGAAGTGGGGAACCATGCCCCCAAGCAACGAATGCATCGAAGCCGAACAAACAGATAGCAAAACGATGGGATAAATCTCAACAATATAGCGACAGTAGGTAGACTCAGTGAGAACCACTGGTGACTATCGCAAGAGATTGTCAAGAATAACGATCGATAACGAGATCTAGGCATCAGCAGGCAGACGCAGTGAGAACCACTGGTGACTGATGCAAAAAGAGAGTCTCAAGAAGAGACAAAGTGCCATGAAGCGTTAGCAGGTAGACGCAGTGAGATCCAATGGTGACCGATGCAAAAGGAGAAAGACTCCAAAAGAATAAGACAATGCCCCCTAGACTAGGAACATGCCCCCGAGTGTGACCGGTTTCAATCCATGTGAGGTTGAGCAAAATCTTGAAGATGACTGGAAGAAAAAGCATGAGCACACTAAAGCAGGAAAGTGAACTAAAGCAGGAAAGCAGAAAAGCAACTGCGAGAAAGCCAAGAGATGCCGCGACAGATAAAGTATTGTGAAACAAGAGGCGCCTGTTTACCAGGTTTTCACCATCTTGGCAGAAATTCTATTTTTTCTACCATGACGCCTGTTTACCAGGTTTTCATCAATGACACATTTTTTCTCTTTTTTTTTTTTTTTTTTTTTTCTGTATTTTCATTTTTTCAATTTTTTGTTCTTTTTTGATCTTTTGATTTTTTTTTTGGTATTATCAAGACGCCTGTTTACCAGGTTTTCACCAGGATAATAGATACATCAAAGGGCCTGTTTGCCAGTTTTTCACTAAGATGATCATTTTTTCAGGACATTTTATAATTTTTAGGATTTTCTCCGAATAAAGTATGTACATGAGCATGCAAAAGATATCTCAATTGTAGAATTTCTTCAGGTGAAGAGCGTTGATGGGCTCTTTGAGTTGTTCACCTTCTGTAGTGGAGAGCTAATAAGCGCTAGACCCAAATATTGCAGTAATAACATAAGGGCCAAGCCAGTTTGGCTACAATTTCCCTTTCTAAGTCCGCTGTTGCTGATTTTTAGGGTTCTCTCTCAGGATGAGATCACCCATTTGGAAGTCTCTTGGTCTAACCTTCTTGTTATAGCTCTTAGATATCCTCTTTTGATATGCTTTGAGATGATCGAACGCCACCTTCCGACGTTCATCTAGTAATTCAAGCTCTTGTAGCCGAGATATTCTAATGTCGTCATATGTAATGAGGCCCTTCAGAGAGACTCACAAGATAGGAATCTCAACCTCAATAGGCAATACTGCATCTGCACCATAGACTAAAGCAAAGGGCGTGGCCCCTGTTGGCTTTCTTATACTGGTGCGATAGGCCCATAAAGATGGATTAATCTAGAGATGCCAATCTCGTCCAGATTTGTTTACTGTACGGTACAAGATCTTGATAATTGTTTTATTGGAAGCTTCAGCCTGTGCATTACCTTGGGGGTGATAAATAGAAGACCAATGTTGAATAATCTTCAACTTAGTGCACAAATTTGTCAGATCATTATTCTTGAATTGGACCCCATTGTCAGTGATAATAGAGGAGGGTACACCATATCTACAAATAATGTAGTTTAGTATAAACATAGCCATAATTTTGCCATCAGCTATACTGAGAGGTACTGCCTCAACCCATTTAGTAAAATAATCCGTAGCAGTAATGATGTACTTATGTCCTCTCGAAGAAGATGAATATATCTGACCCACTAAGTCAAACTCTCATTGTTGAAATGGCCAGAAAGTGATGAAAGGAATAAGCTCCTTGGCTGGAGCATGAATCAAATTACCATGGAGTTGACATTGTTTGCAAGACTTGGCAAACTGTGTAGCTTCGTTCTCTATATCAGGCCAATAATAACCAGCTCTAATAAGTTTACGAGCCAGTGTCAGACCATTTGAGTGAGAACCACAAATGCCTTCATTTACCTCTTCTAACGCGCGTTTGGACTCATCTGGTTCTAGACACCTAAGGAGGGTACTGTCTAGACCCCGTCTATACAAGTCGTTTACTACGATGACATACTGTGAAGCACTGCGGATTAGGTGACATTTTTAATTTCTAGTATATGTGTCAGGAATAATTTGGTCATGGAGATAAGAGTAGATGTGGTGGTAGCGGGATGAATCATGTCCAATGACTGAATAGACCATCCGGGAGTCAGGAGAGTCATAGGCATGGTAGTATTACGTCTCCACTAGGAACTCGTGTCTGAAATCATTCTCTGGCATTTGTATCATAGAGGCCAGAGTAGCCATAGCATCAACCGCTTTATTATCCGCTCTAGGAATTTTCTGAAAAGTGACATGTGCAAAGTATTTCTTAAGGCTGTCAACCATCTTTTTATAGGGTACCAACTTTTCATCTTTGGTCTGATAGATGTTGTTCACTTGATTGATAACTAGTTGTGAGTCTCCAAAGACTTTTAGTTCATCCACTCACCATTCAATAGTGATCTTTAGTCCATTGATCAAAGCTTCATATTTAGTGGTGTTATTGGTACAAGGAAACATCATTTTGTATGCCTTTGGTAAGGAGTACTGCTGAGGTGTGATAAACAAAATTCCAGCTCCTGACCCTTGTTGGGTGAATGAACCATCAAAGAACATTGTCCATGTCTGATGCGTAAGAAGAATAATGGACTCGTCTGGGAATTCCATCTTTAATGGTTGATGATCTGTAAGAGGTGCTTCAGCCAATTGATCCGCAATTGCCTGTCCTTTGATAGCTTTTCTCTCAACATATTCAATATCAAACTCGCTAAGGAGCATGACCCATTTAGCTAGTCTACCTATGAGGGTAGCTTTACTGAGTAAGTATTTCAATGGATCAATTTTTGTGATTAGCCTTGTAGTGTGAGCCAACATGTAGTGTCGTAGCTTCTGGGAAGCAAACACCACTGCTAAGCAAGCCTTCTCAATTACAGAATAATTCATTTTGTAAGAGACCAATGTTCTGCTGATGTGGTAAATGGCTCTTTCTTTATGATTTGGATCTTCTTGGGCCAAGAGAGCACCCAAGGATGTTTCCATTGCAGAGATATATAAGATCAAAGGATTCCCCTGAATAGGAGGCATCAATATAGGCAGATTGGCTAGGTATTGTTTGATCTGTTGAAATCCTTGTTCACATTCTTTGTTCCAGTCATAAGTCACACCTTTATGCAGAGTTTTGGTGAATGGTTGTGACTTGTCAGCTAATTGCGAGATGAAACGCCTAATAGATTGGAGCCGACCTTGAAGACCTCTGATTTGTTTGATATTACAGGGTGGTGGCATTTCCATTATAGCTTGTACCTTTGTCGGATCCACCTCAATTCCTTTCGCAGAGATGATGTAGCCAAGTAACTTTCCTGAAGTAACCCCAAATGCACATTTCTTACGGTTAAGACACAGCTTGAATTTCTCTATACGATCTATTATAGGACCTAGATCAGTGAGATGTGTCTTTCTATCCATACTTTTAGCAAGTGTGTCATCCACGTAGTCCTCCATTGTCCTATGCATCATGTCATGGAATATTGTAGTGACAACTCTTTGATAAGTAGCTCCAAAATTTTTTAGACCAAAGGGTATAACATTCCAGCAAAATGTACCCCATGCACAAGTAAAAGTGGTCTTCTCTTGGTCCTCTGGCGCAATTTTAATTTGATTATAGCCAGAGAAACCGTCCATTAGCGAATACATCTCATATCTTGCTGTCATATCCACGATCATGTCAATATTAGGAAGTGGAAAATCATCTTTGGGACATGCTAAATTTAAATCTCTAAAGTCTGTGCAGACCCTGATAGATTTGTCATGTTTAGTTACTAGGACTATATTAGAGATCCACTCTGCATAATCAATCGCTCGGATGAAACCTGCTTTTAGAAGTTTTTCCAATTCTGCCTTGATCAGTAAAGCCATATGCAGATGCATCTTTCTAAGTTTTTGTTTGACATGTTTCACACCTGGAGCTATTGATAAGTGATGCATAATGAGATCAGGATCCACACCTGACATGTCAGAATACGTCCATGCAAAATTTATCTTTTTCTCCTGGAAGAATTCTGTGAGTTCCTTAAGTTCCTCTGTAGATAATGACTTGGCCACATGAATGATGTGTGGATGTTATTTTGTTCCCAGATTTACCGGATAAGTTGGTTCAATTAACATTGACGAGCATTCCTGGAAGTGACTCGGAAGTGCATCAAGTATCTCATCCTCAGGCACCTCAGAGAGGTTTTCACCTTCGGATACGTCTTTTCTTTTTACTTTTTTTAGCTCTGAACTGCCACAATGTGGTTTTCACCATTAGAGCGCCTATTTTTTCTTCTTTTAATTTTCTGACTAAGATACTTGATGTCCGCCTCGGTCACGTTGACACTTTCTTCACTAGTGGAGGACGTCATGGGTTCAATAGCGTGAAGGTAGCAGACTAGAGTGTAATCATTCTGGAATGTAAGGATTTCACTGGATGAAGAAGGGGAATTCTAGTCTATTAATTTAGGATGTTGGAGGGAAAGAGATGTGACAGGTTCAAGTGCGTTCACATTATAGTCATCGAAAGCATTAACTTGCAAGTTGAGATCTAAATTGATCTCATCCAAAGGTGTGTTTGAATCCTTTTGATCCCTAACGACCGAAGTAGAAGACATGTTAAAACCTATAGACTCAGACTCATTAGACCTTTCACTAGACCCCTCACGTCAAGAAGTCTTTCATAAGATCCTCCTGACAAACTATCAAACTCATACTCATGAGAGTCTGTATCCGAACTTTGAATTGGGTGCTTGCACCATGAAGGTTGTTGAGTTCTTGCAACACTAGCCTGTTCTTGTGTCAACCGCTCTTGAAATTCTGGTGGCATGTACCGTTCACCTTGGAAGTTAGGATCTTGTAAGTCTTTCCATTGCTCAAAAGTTAGTGTCTCAAATGGAGTGGTTTGATCAGAATCACTATTAGTTTCAACTGCAATGGCGCGTGGTACAAACTTCTCTAGCTCAGCAAAGAATGCTGCCAAGTCTGGAGGGATGGGATAAGGAAAGCAATCCTCATCTGAGCTATCTTGTATAGTGTCGACTACAGCTGTGCTTTCAGGTTCTGGTGAAGGATCTAATTTTGGCACAAATTTATTGATCCCTAGATGAAACGGGACCTTTTTGAAACCTAAACCAGTGGTGTCTTTTGTCTTTTGACCTATAGCTTGAATAGGTTCAAGTAACCCATTACCATTCACTCTTATTGGGCCACTTCCTTTGTACCCAAAACGTTTCATAATCTTAAGACCTTCATTGTTGGGATTTAATTCACGAGTCGGGGCAGTCTGTTCAGCTATGTTGTTTCCTTTACAAAGCCAAGCCTTGATATCTCTCTCCGCGTCTTCATCTTCCAATGGTGTAGTAGACCGTACAAAGGCACCATCATAAACTATCTCAGAAGTAGTGGAAGATCTGTTGTTCTCAGAAGGTCTCCCATAAGAGAGAGGAGACAGGGGTAGAGCTGCTAATGACAACACGGGTTCTATTTGATATCCTCCCATGCATATGTCTGTGATTTTTAGTGTCTGTTCCATGTCTTTGAGCTTGGCATCATAGAGTTCTGTGTATTCTCTATTAGTTGGAACAAGATTGTCAGCTGATTGAGTGAGAGTATTACAAGGAGAGCCCATATTAGAGGGAACTGTCACCTCTGTGCCTTGAAAAGAAAACTTGATACACTGATGGTATGTAGAAGGAACCACATGCATCTCATGGATCCACGGTCTTCATAGTAAACTATTATACGCAAGAGGAAGGTCTAGCACCTGACATATGACGTCTCTTTCAACTGGTCCAACCCAAATGGGGACCACCACTAGACCTTTAGATTTTCTCTCTTCTTGATCATAAGCTTTTATGGTAATTATTTTGTGAGAATCTATGCGATCCTTGCCATAACCTAGCTGAGTAAGAAAGTGGGCAGAGCAAATATTAAGACCAGCACCATTATCAATGAGGACGCGGCAGACTAGCTGTTTGCCGATCATAACTTCTATATGTAGGGGAGCATTGTGCGGGTGACTAATTGAGTGATCATCTTCTTCAGAGAAGGACAAATAATGTGGTGAAGTCAAGTGACCCACCATGGATTGAAACTAATCCAGATTGATATCTTTGGGGACATTAGCTTCGGTGAGAGCTTTGTCCAGAATCTGCCTATGAGCAGGCGAGATCTTCAATAGCTCAAAAATAGTTATCTGAGCATTGGTCCTTTGAAGCTGGTCAAGAATGCTATAACCAGTAGTAGGAGGCGTAGGGACCACCTTCATGGTCTTTTTGGTAGAGCCAACAATAGTCTTATCCATAGTTTTTTTTGGCGCGGACGTAGCAGTAGGAGGGTTAGGACCCTTGATAGAGATTCTAGCATTAAATCTAGTAACAACGTTCGCACAATCTTGAGATGTTTCAAATTCAGATAATTGAGATCCAGGGCCTCTTAAGACAAACGGGGTTCTAGGTTTAGAAGCATTCCCACTTCCCTTGCTAGTAAACATATTGCAATATTCCACTTCCACTGGTTCAATCATGTTGATAATATTATCATAAGTGGTATGTGCATAATTAACTTTGGCATTATTATTTTGAGCGTTGGAGGATTCACCTTTCTCATGACGAGGAAAGGGATCTTTGAATGCTTGATGATATGAATTCTTGTTATGATTCTCCACAGCGATAACCTTGTTATCAATCAAATCTTGGACTTTATGATGCAATTGGAGACATGTAGCAGTCTTATGACCTTTGTTTTGGTGGTAGTCATAGTAAGCATTCTCATTCCACCAATGAGGTCATGGTTGCGGATCATAGAGAAGTTTCTCCAAAGGACCAAGAATCTGATTTTGCACCAAAGTTTTGAAAACCACATCAAGTGGTTCTCCCAAAGAGGTAAATTCACGCTTGGGTCGCGCTGCCCAAGGTTTGTTGCCAAAAAATCTAGAAGGCTGTTGAGTATTGGTTGCAACCTTTTCGACAACTTTGGTTGCTTGTATACCAGAGGTGAGATTGAAGACTAGTTTCAAAGAAGTTGAAGTCACATTATCGACCACCCCATCATTCACAACATCCCTATTTTTGTTGGAAAATTTCCCTTTATCTTTGTTGGAAGATGAGGGGTTTTGCTTGTTATCTTTATACAAGGTCAATTCACCTTTTTTAACCATGAATGCTTCTATTCTCACAGCTTTTTTTATCATACTATCAAAATTAAGGGGACCTTGAAGTTGAACTTGATACCCGAAATTAGGAGTGAGATTATCCAAGAATATATCGAGTTTCTCAGATTTGGCTATTTTGCGAGGGTACTTTGTACAAAGTTGTCTCCATCTTTGGAGAAATGTTAAGAATGGTTCCCCTTGCCTTTGCTTGAGGTTGCAAAGGTCCCTTATGTTCACAAGATGTTGAATATTGTAAGAATAATGTTGTATAAAGAGATTGACAATCTCATCAAAAGTCTTGATACTAGTGGGTAGTTGCGAGAACCATTCCATGGCAGGGCCACCCAAACTTTGTGGAAAAAGATGCATCAAATATGTTTGATCATGTATAAATTCCATCGATAAGGCACCAAATTCTCTTAAATGATCTTGGGGAACCATGGTACCCAGATACTTGTCGTATTTAGGAAGCTCTACACCTTTGGGAAAAGGTGGCATAACAATACTCCTATCGAAAGGAAAAGGACATATGCTTTCCATTGTGAATTGTTGCGTAGGTTTATCCTTATCCTTCATAAGTTGGCTGATTTGACCTTGCATGTCTTGAATAATTTTATGCAATTTGGAGGTTTCAGTTTCGTCTTCTTTAGCGACAAGAGTTTCCACTTGGAAGTTTGCAGGTAACTTGACCCCTTGTTTTGCTAGATCTAGGAAGTATTTTTCTTTGTCTTCTGCAAGGAGTATTTCCATCATTTTCATGAGAGCTTTATTAGACCTTGCTGCATCTATGTCATTTTGAGTTATTGGCTCATCATCATTACCAAGGATTTCATAAATACTATAAGTCTGATCTTGACCTTGGTGATGTTCTTCTTCTTGATGACCTTGTTCATGTTGGGATTGGTTGTGACCTTGTGTGTAATCAAAATGAGATGTCATGTTGTTAACGTGAGATTGTTCCGTGTGCACTCCTTCAGTATGAGTATGAGTGTCGTATGGAGGACAAGTAGCCAACGTTGTCTTCGGTGAATCAAAAGGATTGAAGTGTTGGAACGGATCACTAAGGCAGTGAGTATCGTTAATAGGATCAACCCAAATGGGTGATTTTTTGAAGCCTAGTTGATCTGAAAGAAATGGATTATGCTGATCTTGAAACAACGGATTAGACAAAACTGCAACACTGGTTTCTGATTAGGACTCGGATCTATACTGAACAGGGAAGAGGAACGTGAGGATCTCTCTTGATTATCAACTTGAACAACGGGTTCAAAATGACCTTTTCCTTGATTGCGAGGTTTACCTCTACCTACTCCAGAACCGCGTATGGGAAAAATATTACCGCTCCTAGTCATAACAGGCATAGACAAAGCTGAAACGAGAGGAAACTTAAGATCTGACTCAGAACTTTGTCTCTAGAGGTATCGAAAAAAAGAGGTAATAGGATAGAACAGCCAAGGTGTGAGATGTACCCGGCATGAATTGTCGGAAGTATGGCTAGAATAGCCGAGATATGACTATCATGTCGCAAGGTACAAAAAAACAAAAAGACAAGACAGAGACAAAGAGACAAGACAAGTTTGAGTAAGAATCAGTCAGTTTGCAACTCGAAACAACTAGTTTCAGACTGCAGACAACGAGGAAATAAGCAATCAGATCCCAGACAAAAGGTAGATCAGGCAGATAAACAGACTCAGTTTTTAGGATAAAAACCAGATTTCGAGACACAGTGAGAACTGTTCTCTAACAAGATTTCCAGGTTTAGGATAGTTTTATGATGATACAAATCAGCAATATCTGTTTCAAGGTGACAAGCACTCATTTACAAACATGAAGTTTCAATCAGGCAGTAGTGACACAAACAGTAGTTGTAAACAGTTCCACCAAGGACAAAGCAACTTGGCAGAATTATGGAAGTCTTTGTTTGATGATGATTCAAACAATTTAAGACTAAAAAAAAAACACTCAGTTATCCCTACAAAGAAAATTGGTTGAGAAGACAAAATTTGTGCCCCGCTGTCTTATGCGTATGCGTGCACCTCACACAGCAGTGTCACCCTCAAAAGAGCGCCTGTATTTTTGGTATTTCCAAGGACTAAGTATATATGTTTGAAGGTTACCCTTAAAGTAGGGACCAACGTCATATAACACTTCAAGCATCCAAGTGCATACCTATGCCAAGAATCTAGGGGAGAGATTCTTCCCTCTCCTTGCGCATAGATTATGTCTCCTTTTGGAGGTGAACCAGGTAGGCATCTAACTAAGAGAGTGTTTGGTAGGCTTCCGTTCACAATAACCTTTGGTGCCTCTGATACAGAGCTGGGGCGTCGCAGCCACACCAACACTTGTAATTCATACACCCTTGTAAGCAAGGCTAGGAGTGGTGCCACTCAGTACGACAAACAAGGCTTTCTCACGATGATAGTCGAAATCATGACAAAGAAGTTACCATGGCTTTGGAGTCTTTGGACTCAAGGTGGAATCACCGGCGATAGGTGTGTACTCACTTGGGTCATTCCCGGAGGTTCAACTTCCGGCAGCCCCTCTAAAGGTGAAACAACTTGGTTTGGATTCAAGGGTTTGATTTTCTGATTCTCTCAATGAGAGAAGAGCATACTTCTCTACCTTTTCACCTCACCCAAACACATAAAGCATATTCATCACTAAGATAGTTTCACTCCACCAAATCCACAAGCCTTTGGGTTTCTGATTCTCTCAAAGAGAGAAGAGAATAATCCCCTAACAAGTAGAAGTGCTAAAGATTTGCTATCTTGCTTTGCTTCCCCAAGTATCCGCCATGCTAGCAACATCTGGGTCTCGGTTTCATCCATGGGCATCACTTCCATGTAATGAAGAGCCTATTCCCCTACTTTTCTATCGGGATCCTTAGGAAATTTTAACAAAGCCCTATTTAGACTATGTGAATGAAAAACAGTAAACAAACATGACGTTTTAATTATGCCTTTGACAATCGTCCTGTAATCAAACTGTTAGAAGGTTTTTTGATCTTTGACAAGCGAACCTGCAAACCACTGTTATGCTGCAGCAGAAATCAGAAACAGGAAAATCACAGCAGAGAGCAGATGTCAGAAAAAAAAGCAGCAAATTACAAATTCTGGAAATTAAGTGTCTGTCTGCTAAAGTTCACGCGAGAAAGTGCTTCGTTGCACGCGAGAAAGTGCTTCAAAGTGCGCGAGCTTTCTATTTCTTCACGCGAAAGGGTGCTACAGAGAGAAAAACTTCGCGCGGCTCGACCTGAATCCTCACGCTAGACTCCGTACTAGTGTTGTACGGACGTACGACAGAGTTCCCAAAACACTGTCAAAAAGTTTGAAAATGAGGCCAGAAATCATTTTTTCTGCCCCACCATGGGTGCCAAAATATTTGTGCTTGAATGTGACCTCTAAATCAGGCACAAACTCAGCATAGTCTTTACTCAATTGTTCAATTCACAAAGACAAACATGAATTGTTTATCCTGCAAATTCAATTGAAACTACTTGTTGCCTCCTAATCAGTTGGGGATGTCAAATTTACTCTAAGAACGAGAGCCAACAACCTGACCATTGCTAACATGGAGGATTTCTAAAGCATGAGAGAAGATGAATTTTCCATTAATCTATGAAACTGAAGTGCAATTAATCTATGAAAATGAAACTGCTCTTAATCTAGAAATGAATTGCAATTAATCTATGGAATGAAATGCAACTAGTCTAGAATTGAAATTGCAACTACTCTATGAAATGAAATTGCAATTAATCTAAGAAATGAAATACTCTTAATCTAGAATTCAAATGCTCTTAATCTAGAATTGAAATTTCATTTAAACTAGAAAGCTTGAGGGATGAAATTGAGATGTTAGATATGTAAATGAATTGCAAATAAGATTAACATATCCTTAATCCAAATTGAAATTAATCTAATTATGCAATTTAAACTCAAAAGCA
>MU223203.1:1084052-1102231 GCA_018584345.1 Thuja plicata | reverse complement strand
TTGAGGATAATTCATCCAATCAATTAAATAACTATTCAATTCCTTTTATGTATATTAGCTAAAGGGGGTGGAATTAATTTTAATTAAAAGCACTTAGGACTTTAGGATTAAATCAATTAATCATAGGGATTTTTAGCTAATAAACCCTGAGAATTTAGGAATTAAATATGTCAGATTTATGCAAATTTGGGTTTTTTTGCATTTGAAACTCAGTCAATTAAAGTCAATTAGGAGAAGAATTTGCCTAGTACAATAGGACTTCGATGATGAGAAAATGTACCAAAATTGATTGGATTATAATGTGCCAATTTTGGGGTGTTACAAGCATCAACAACTCCATCCTTGACAATGTTCTTCTTCTTAGAATAAAAGGGTGTTTTATTGTTGTTGCTTGAGATAGAACTTCCTTTATGATCTTTGTCATTGTGTATCTTAATAGATCCATCATCAATAAGGGTTTTCTCAAATATGAATCCCATGTCTATGACTTCCTCAAATAAATATAAGCAGTTAAGATGAAGTTCACATCCAATTTCTTTAGCGAAGTTATGAAAAAATAGATCGACCAATTGTTTTTTGAAGACATTATATGGTGCTTTCTTTTTTAAATGTCTCCAAATTTGTAGAAATGACACAAAGGACTCCCAAGGTTTTTGCTTAGTATTACAAAAGTTAGCGATGGTGATCTCACATTCATAATTATAATCATAGTGTGCTACAAATTTATCGATTAACTCTTTAAAATATTTGATCATTGGGATTAGTTGTGAAAACCATTCCATGGCACTCCCTCAAAGACTACGAGGGGATATGTCTCATCACTAGAAAATTTCAATGTAGTGGCACAAAACTCTCTCAAGTGATTCTTAGGGTATCCTTCTCCTCTATATTTGTCAAGTTTTGGTATCTCCAAATTGCCAGGAAAAGGAAGCATTGGTATGCTAGGATCAAAGGGGAAAGGACAAAATTCTTACATAGAGAACTTAGTTGAAGACTTCCTTGTACTCTTGAGGTCATCCAATTTTTTTCTTAGAGATCAAATTTCATTCAATAAGAAAATCATTAGTCGTCGCATGTTTAGATGTCTTAGTGGAACCCTTGTATTGTGGTTGAAAGTAAAAGGGTCTATAATCTTTCCCTTTGTCATCGTTATTGGGTTTAGTATGTTCAGGTCCACTAGAACTGACCTTATATTCGTTATGAGTAAGGATGTATCAAAATCAGCGGGAATCTTAATCCCTTCATCAATCATAGCCTTGAAATAACGTTGGAGATTACACTGATGAACTATAACTGATTGAATGTTTGAAGATGACAAAGTTGATGATCACTGAGATGAAAAAAGATAATGCAAGACATTAAATCAGTTAATGTATTGTATTTTCATTGATGTCAAATTGATATGGTATGATTGCATATACACATATTGTCACAACACTTAAAGATCTAAAAAGATAAAGTTTTTGTCATCGGTAATCATGTACCCTGAGTGAGAGCGAACCCCGATCAATAGAAGTTCATAGTGTTACCCGACAGACAGTGTTACTCGAGCAAGTGTTACCCAAGCAAGCATTACCGAGCTAACTGCAGTGGTCACCAAATAGAACTGAAGTTGATGCCCGAGCTATCTGCAGTAGTCATCGAGCACAACTGAAGTGTTGACCGACGAGAACTGGAGTTAGGATACGACAAAACAACTTAGCTCACAGGAGCTAAATATAGAGTTAATTGATTGATTACTTTGTTTTCATCGACCAGTTAAAATCTAAAGATAAGAAGGATATTTAAAGCATGTTTTATTCCAAAAAATGAGGGTTTTACGGATTAAATCTAAAGCAAGCATGGTGAGCTTTACGGATCAACGAAGTGATCAACGAAGAAAACAAGAAGGACAAGAATGGTGAAATCATGTCTATATAAAGAGACAAGTAATTCATTATGAAAAAAGAGGAATGTTGAAGAGAATTCTAGTGAAGATAAGAAGTCTTCATACTGATCTGATCATATAAGCTGAAGAACAGAGCTAAGAATTCTGCAGACACCAAGCAACAAAGAAGCAACAACATTCACCGAGCAGAAAGAAGTGGAGCAAAGGAATTGAAGAGAAAATTGATTAGAAGAGGTGTCATGAGCTTAAAATAGATCTAAACATCTGCAAGATAATGTTGTATTTGTGAACATATCATATACTATTTTACTTTAACCATTGATTCAGAAAATCTCTTAACAGAGTAGGATTTAACCATCCTTTATATATTGAGATACATCCCAAGGAGTATCAAAAGGTTTTCATGTTGAAAACATAGTGAATGCTAGGTCAAGTGATAAATTGTTAGTGATAAATCCTCTGACAAGGTCGCACTTAACAGTGTGTTTGTAACCTTTAACAGGGTTGTCTCTTCACCGAGCTCACTTCAGAAGAGTGAAAATATTGGGTTACCGGTCCCAAGTGGTGTTTCCCCTAACAGGGTTTCCACATTAAAAATTCATGTGTCAAATGTGTATATGGTTCATTGCTTTGATGTATTTCTTTACACATTATTAAAACATGATTGATCGGTAAACACTAAGTTATTTACTATATTTTGGTAAAGATTAAAAAAAGATAGACTGCTATTCGGTAAAGCTTAAGGAAAAGATAAATATTATAATCATCGAGCAGTATATACATGTTTAGATTCACACAAGGCATACATCTTGTAGGACTGAAGATAACTAGATGTTTTATATTTGTGGTATAAATTTTTGGGTTGATTTATTGGATTAATTTTTGAGGCCACTGATTCACCCCCCCCCCCCCCCNATTCCCCCCCCCCCCCCCCCTCTTAGTTATTCTAACAATTGGTATAAGATTTTGTGTACTTAGAGAGGGAGTTTTAAGACTCAAGCTAAAGATCACAAGATGAGCAAGAGGGATGTGCCTAAGTTGAACAATGACAACTTTGCATCATGAAAAAGCAGGATACGATTCCACCTATCAGGTATTGGAAATGATGTCACTCAATACTTAGATACTAAATTTGTTTTACCTACAGGAATTCCAACAGTTGATCAACTGAGAGAAAAGCATGAACATAATTCTATGATGATAGAACTTGCTTCCTCACTCACTGATGCTGAATTTGAAGATGTCAAATCATGCACCACTGCAAAGCAAATGTGGGACAAACTCAAGCTAGTACATGGAGGAGATAAGAATGTGCTAAGAGCTAAGGCAGAAAGCCTAAGAGGAAGGTTTGATGACCTAAGAATGAAAGAAGGAGAAAACATCACTCAGTACAGTAGCAGAATCAAAGAGGTTGTAAATGCTATCCGAGGAGTAGGAGGTGTACTAGAAGAACAAACAATGGTAAGTAAAATTCTAAGAACCTTACTGCATGTTTATGCTATTAGAGTATCTGCTATACTAGAAATGAGAGCAGTAGAAAATAACAATGTTACTCTAGATAGTTTGATTGGTAGACTTATTTCATTTTAGATGAATAACTTTGACAACAGTGTCTTATCGACTATCGAGTCTGCCTTCAAATATTCTTTGAAAATAAATAAATCAAGTCATAAACACACTATGAGAAATGATAGTGAAAGTGATAGTGATGACGGAGAGCTTGATGAGATTGAAGCACTAATGGCTAGAAGATTGTAGAGAGGCAAAAGTAGATACAAAGGTAAATTACCATTGGTATGTTTTAATTGTAAAGAGAGTGGACACTTTGTTGCTAGATGTACTAACAAAAGACAAGAACATAAAAACAATGATAGATCATATGAAAATAAGTTTGATAGAGGTGATGATAGAGATTACCGAAGCAACTGACAGTTTGACAGAAGAGACAACCGAGACTACAAGGACAAAGGAAAGAAGGCTTGTTACCTGGCTGAGAACAAAGCTGAAAATACTGACACTGAATTTGATGAAGATATTGAGGTGGTATTTGTTGCTATGAAGGATGATTCAGATGAAGAAGAAAGGTATGTTGAGACTGCACTCATATCTAAGGTTATTAAAAATGATGTGTAGATTATTGATAGTGGCTGTACTCACCACATGACTAGAGATAAGGAAAATTTTGAAACTTTTGAATATTATAATGGTGGATCAGTAAGAATGGGTAATAACTCACCTTGTCTGGTTGAAGGTAAATGTATAATCATGTTGAATAATCTGATCAGATGTGAAAATGCATATTGGGTGGAAGGACTTAACTATAATCTATTGAGTGTTTCACAGTTGAATAACACAGGACACCGAGTTGCATTTGAGAACAAAAAGGAAAAGATATTTAATGAATCAGGAAGGTTGATCGGAACTGGTGAACATGCAAAAGATAACCTATTCTATCTTGATGATGTTAATACCACTTGTTTAATGGCTAAAAATGAAGACATATGGTTGTGGCATAAAAGGTTATGTCATGTGAATTTTGACAACATAGTTAAGATAAGTAATAAAAGGAAAGTAAGAGGCTTACCAAGCATGTCAAAGCCCGACCATGTCATGTGTAAGAATTGTCAAAAAGGTAAAATGACAAAGTCTAGTTTCAAGAGAAAAACCTACACATCTAATGCTATTCTAGAACTAGTCCATACTTACCTGTGGACCAATGAGAACAAAGAGCTACTATGGTGATAGATACTTCATTTTATTTGTAGATGATCATTCTAGAATGATGACTGTTATGTTCTTAAAAGAGAAATTAGAAGCATTCAAGATGTTTAAATGGTATAAATCTATAGTGGAATAACAAAGTGGAAAGGAACTAAAATGTCTAAAATCAGATAGAGGAGGAGAATTTATTTATGATGAATTCACAAAATTTTGTAATGAGCATGGAATTCAAAGACAGGTTTCTACACTGAGAACACCACAAAAAAAGGGATTGTTTAAAGAAGGAACAGATCCATTGTTGATTATGCCAGAACACTGATGATTGAGAAAGGCATCATACAAACATTTTGGAGGGAAGCTGTCAGTACCGCTATCTATACAATAAACAGAGTTCAATTGAAGAAAGACACCAATAAGACACCTTACGAGCTATGGTATGGATACACACCCAATGTAAGTTACTTCATAATTTTTGGAAGTCAATGTTATATTCTGAAAGATGATAGAAATGGAAAGCTTGACTCCAAAGGTGAAGAAGGAATATTTCTAGGTTATTCTACCAAAAGCAAGGCTTATAAATGTCTTAACAAATCCTCTAACAAAATCATTGAAAGTGCAAATGTCAAAGTGGATTAATTTGCTGAGAAAAATGATGAGGAAAGTAGAAAGGAACCAGAAGACTACAACACGTTTGTCTACAGTGAAAAACCTGACACTCTGCCTTAGCAACAGTGTATTACTCCCGAGCGACAGGCACCTGAGCATCAGGCTACAAACACAAAAAACCAGAAAATTGCTCACAATGATGTACCGAGCGATGAAGACCAGAATGAAGGTCAAGATGATGATCAAAATGATGAACAAAGAGATGAACCGGTACTTGCCAACTATGTTAGAAGACACCATCCACAAAACCAGATCATAGGAGACAAAAAGGCTGGAATGAGAACAAGAAGTAAGTCACTGAATACTAGATGTTTAATTTGTGATTTTGAGCCTAAATCTGTTAATAATACACTTGAAAATGAAGAATGGGTCAGTGCTATGAATGAAGAGATAGAGAAGATTGAGAAGAACAAAACATGGACATTAGTACCTAGACCGGATGACAAGAATTTCATTGGTACCAAATGGATATTAAAAAGCAAGCTAAATGAGAATGGAGAAGTCACAAGGAACAAAGCAGGATTAGTATGCAAAGGGTATGCACAAGAAGAAGGTATTGACTATGGAGAAACCTTTGCACCCATTGCTAGACTAGAAGGAGTTAGAATTATACTTTCTTATGCTTCTTACAAAGGATTCAAGGTATACCAAATGGATGTCAAATATGCATTCCTAAATGGAATACTAGAAGAAGAAGTATATATTGAACAACCAGAAGGGTTTGTTGATCCTAACAAGAGAAACATGGTTTATAGACTACACAAAGCCTTGTATGGATTGAAACAAGCACTAAGAGCATGATATGAAAGACTTCACTCTTATCTCATAAGTATTGGATTTGTAAGAACAAGTGATAACAGTAATCTATATTTAAAAGAAGATATTGATAATAACATTCTGATTGCTGAAATATTTGTTGATGATATCATATTTGGAGGTAATGATATGTTATGCAAATCATTTGTTAATGAAATGAGCAAAGAGTTTGAGATGCCAATGTTTGGGGAGATCAAGTTCTTTCTTGGTCTACAAATTCTTCAACAGGATGCATGAATCTACATCACACAATCAAAATACATCAAGGGAGTTCTCAAGCTATTCAAAATGGAGGACTCCAAGCTAGTTGGAACACCTATGGAAACCAAATGCAAGCTGAGAAAGGAAGACAAGTCAACCGAGGTAAATCAAACCTTATATAGATCAATGATTGGAAAACTCAAGTATGTTGTACATACTAGACCAGATATAGCACATGTAGCGGGAATAGCTGCAAGATTCTCTACTAATCCCAAGGAATCACACATGACTACTGTCAAAAGAATTCTGAGATATCTAAAGTATACCGAAGACTATGGTTTTTGGTATAAAAGAGAAGGAAAATTTAAGCTTCAAGTCTATACAAATGCTGATTGGGCTGGAAACATAGATGAAAGAAAGAGCACAACAGGAGGATCATTCTTTATGGGTGACAGACTTGTCACATGGATAAGTAAGAAGCAAGGATGCATCTCACAATCTACTGCAGAAGCAAAATATGTGGTTGCTGCTGCAAATTGCTCTAACATTGCATGGATCAAACAATTACTGGAAGGTATGAATATGAAAAGTTCTTAAACCAGTGATTATCTATTGTGATAATACTAGTGCAATAAACATTTCAAAGAACCCTGTCATGCATGCTAAGACAAAGCATATTGCTATCAAGTATCATTAATTAAGAGAACAAGTGCATGAGAAATAGGTGATACTAGAATATGTTCAATCCAAGGAACAATTAGCAAACATATTCACAAAGCCATTTCCTAAAGATACATTTGAGTACCTAAGAAAGAGACTAGGGGTCCGACCCTTGTCTATTGGTCACTAAGATGACTAGGAGGCTGCATCAGCCTACACATAATCAGAAGATCATTCATGTAGATGCAAGCAAAGAGATGGACTGCAAAGATATATCAGTACACAAAAAGGTACCTATCTGCACCGAACACCATAATTATTGTATTGCTGATGGAGAGGAAATTCAAGGAATATATTATAAAAAAAGATATAGTTTGGCATTGCTGTCAAAGGGAGAGATGTACTTAATGAAGGAGAGATGTTATACTTAATGAAGGAGAGATGTACTTAATGAATATGAATAGAAGTATTCAATGAAATATATTGCTGTCAAAGGGAAAAGAGATATGAAATCTCTATCATAATCATCCATCAAGGAGAGGAACAGTCAAAGGGAGAGAAAACATCAGAGAAAGATATAAAGCAACATCCATCTAAGGGAGAGAATTGGAAAATTTAACACTACATATCTATCCAGAAAAGGGAGAAGAGATTCTACAACAAAGAGAGAGATAGAATCAGAATTTGCCACATCTATCCAGTGAAGGGAATGAAGAATGAAGAGAAAATACTCTACAAGAGTCAAATCTAAGGTAGAAGAGCTTACCGAGAGTCAGATATTTGTATTGGTTATAGAAAAAATAAGTTCGGTAGAGATTGATGAACTACAACTGATATATTTCATAATGTATTAGTAGCATGTGGTATGTTTCCATCAATGCTAAAGGGAGAGTTTGATGAACTATAACTGATTGAATGTTTGAAGATGATAAAGTTGATGATCACCAAGATGCAGAAAGATAATGCAAGACATTAAATCATTTAATGTATTGTATTGTCATTGATGTCAACTTGATATGGTATGATTGTACATACACATATTTTCACAACACTTAAAGATGTGAAAAGATAGTTTTTTTTCATCGGTAATCATGTACCACGAGTGACAGTGAACCTCGAGCAACAGAAGTTCGCAGTGTTACCCAACGGATAGTGTTACCCAAGCAAGCATTATCGAGCTAACTGCAGTGGTCATTGAACAGAACTGAAGTTGATGCCTGAGCTATCTGCAGCAGTCACCGAGCACAACTGAAGTGTTGACCGACGAGAACTGAAGTTAGGATACGACAAAACAACTTAGCTGGCAGGAGCTGAATATAGAGTTAACCGATTGATTAGTTTGTTTTCATCGACCAGTTAAAAGATAAAGATAAGAAGGAGATTTAAAGCATGTTTTATTCTAGAAAACAATGAGATTTTTACAGATTAAAACTAAAGCAAGCATGAGCTTTACAGATCAAGAAGTGATCAACGAAGAAAAAAAGGACAAGAACGGTGAAATCATGTCTATATAAAGAGATAAGTAATTCATTATTAAAAAAGAGGAATGCTGAAGATAATTCTAGTGAAGATAAGAAGTCTTCATATAGATATGATCATACAAGCTGAAGAACAGAGCTAAGAACTCTGCAGACACTGAGAAACAAAGAAGCAACAACATTCACTAAGCAGAAAGAAGTGGAGCAAAGGAATTGAAGAGAACATTGATCAGAAGAGGTATTATGAGCTTACAATAGATCTGAACATCTGCAAGATTAAGTTGTATTTATGAATAGATCATATACTATTTTAGTTTAACTATTGATTCAGAAAATCTCTTAACAGAGTAGGATTTAACCATCCTTTATATATTGAGATACATCCCAAGGAGTATCAAAAGGTTTTCATGTTGACAACATAGTGAATGCTAGGTCAAGTGATAAACTATTAGTGATAAATCCTCTAACAAGGTCGCACTTAACAGTGTGTTTGTAACCTTTAACAGGGTTGACTCTTCACCGAGCTCACTTTAGAAGAGTAAAATTTTTGGGTTACCAGTCCCAAGTAGTTTTCCCCCTAACAGGTTTTCCACGCTAAAAATCCATGTGTCAAATGTGTATATGGTTCATTGCTTTGATGTTTTGATTTACACATTACTAAAATAGGATCGATTGGTAAACACTAAATTATTTACTATGTTTCGGTAAAGATTAAGAAAAGACAGGTTGGTATTCGGTAAAGCTTAAGGAAATGATAAATAGTATAATCACCGAGCAGTATATACATGTTTAGATTCACACAAGGCATACATCTTGTATGACTAAAGATAACTAGAGGTTTTATATTTGTGGTATAAAGTTTTGGGTTGATTTACTGGGTTAATTTTTGAGGCCATGATTCACCCCCCCGCCCCCCCCCCTCTCAGTTATTCTAACATACACTTCATGACCTCAGTAAAGAGCTTAATGAACTTGTCACTAGGAAGTGCTTCTTCCACATTTTCAAGTGGTGTCTCCTCATCATAATCATTCTTGTTATCATGATTTTTGTTATGATCTTCATCTCGAATTTCTACACTAATTTATTCCTCATGGTCAATATTCTCGTGATTCTCACCCTCTAGGGTTATTTCTCTACAAATTTGAGTTCTTTCCTTAATGAGCATGCAAGAGGTATGATCATAGATTTAAGACAAGTGATAAATAATATCAGTCAAGTTTATGATGCAATGCAAACTCTAGTATATGGTATGAAGGTACGATAGGATATGCAACTCTAGTCTCTAAATGGGATATGAAGACAAATGATAGACTCGATATGATTGCTATGATATTGATACATTTGAAGTAAGTTAATTTGATTCTAGGTTTAAAAATTGATTGTATAGGTAATGCTAACTTGTGCTATTATGGATAGACACAAGGACTAGGATCAAGAGAGGGTATGCAAAATAGGAGATGATGGACTCCAAACAAGTTACCCTACCCTAAGATTATGCTATATTTTGTACACAAGGATGATGAACCTCAAGTGATAAGGATGATTATGATAGCCAATATTTGATCTAGACCAAGAAAGAGTAACCTAGGTGCATGATAAAGATATTGTTTGACCAATATGGGTAAATGAAAGTGTGTTGATTGAATGGTGAAACCTGGAAGTGAAATGATTGATCAATGAAAACCCTAAAGATTAGATCTAAAATATGAAGCCTAAATAGAAGAATCAAACTATGTTTTAAGCTCTCCATTTCATATGTGCAAGAGCAATGAACATATGCACAGGTCTGGTGAACAAAAGTTTAGAAATATGTGTTAAATGCATGGAAACAAAGCACACATATGCATGAACAACGACCAGTTTCACAACTCTAGTGAAAAATGACTATTTTTTCCTATTTTATGCAAATTTGACTAAGTTTGATTACTGTTTGTGACCAATTGTGACAAGAAAACACTTCAAACACCTCAAACACAATGTCTGAAATTCTGATTGAAGATAGAATAAGTACAATGTGTATGTTAAATAGCTCCTCAAAGCCAATTCCATAGATCTTAAACACAATTCAAAGACACTTCAAGAAAAGGCTATCTACCTAAGGTAAAATTAGATTACAATGTGATGTGAATCAGACCCACAAGTTGATGTTTCATCTGATGTAAAGAGCTCAACCTTTGTGTAATGAGGGAAAATTAGGATTAATGGGAAAAAAAGATTAGAGGATCTTACCACAAAATATCCTACTCTATGAATAAATTCCTATCTCATTCAAGAAAGAAAGAAACCATGATATATGCATGTTAACATAATTCAATAAAGAAATAGAAAGATATCACCGAAGTTCTTTCTTGTCTCTCTCTTCTTGGTGGTTTCTTAGATTTGCACCTTGATATGATAGAACAAAGATTCAAGAATTGTGGTTAGAAAATAATGAAGAATCACATTCATTTTATAGATTTCTGGATTCCAATGGACTTATAATGAATGACCAGGGTTGACTATGAAAAGACTGAGAGGATAGATTACTGAGACTAATTGATAGTCGTCTAACTACATGACTAGGATGATTGAATAGATAACTTGGCTGATTGATAGAGAATTGGTTGCATGACTAAAGAATGTATATGTAAATGATTGCATGACATAAAACACTCACTTGATTAACTAGATGAGCTATTAGTCAGTGGGAGTTAAAGGGGTGGAACATAAGAATATAATTGACATTAAATAATTAAATAGTTATTTAATTATGCATAAAGGAGAATAAATAAGAAAAAATATTTTATTAATTTTTAGCGTACTTGAGCAATATTGGACAAATGAAATAATTTAATAGAATAATTATTTATTAATTATAGAATGAATCATTAGTAATTAAATAGTTAAAATAATTATTTAATTATGGTGAGAAGAATAAGAAGATAGTGAATTTCATTAAATAATTAAAAATAATTTAATTAAAAGAAATCAATCAAATAATAAAATCATTTCGAGGAATATTAAGCAATTAAATAATTATGTAATTATAGAAGACTAGAAGAAATAATTTAATTAAATAAATTAAAAAAAATGTTAAATCAGAGAATATACTTTATTAATTAATTAAATAATTAAAATAATTATTTAATTATAGGTAACAAGAATCAAAAAGATATTTAATTAAATAATAAATATTATTTAACTAAAGTGTATGGAATTAATAAATAAAATAAAGATTTTATTTATTTCAAAAGAGGTTGCTCTTTTTTAAAGTAAATAATTAAATAAATTAAAGAACTTATTTAATTATAGAAGACTTAGTTAACTAATTAAATAATTAAAATAATTATTTAATTATGAGAAAAATTAGAAGAGTGCATTTAATTATACGATAAAGATTAATTAATTAAAGTGAGAGAAATTGATTAATTAAATAATAAAATTATTTAATTAACATTAGAAGAAAAATAGATAATTAAATTAGAAATGATTTGATTATGAGAAAGGAGAGAAATGTTTATTTTTTAAATTGAATTAGAAGAATGACATTGAACTAATTAAATAATTAAAATTATTTAATTAAGAAAAAAATCATTAAAATTGTTGTTTGTAGACGTGGGACAATTTCAAGTGTCTACATTTTGCCCCTCTTTGAGACAATGTGAGTTTAAGTGTTGTTTCAAAGAATAATCATAATTTGTTTCCCTAGTATGCCCCAACGAGATCGAGGTGACGACGAGATAATATGGTACCCCCTCGAGAGATTATTTGTGCAGTAAAGTCATGAATGATCTCTCGAAAGAAGATGAATGTTAGATGAAATGATAAAAGAGACTTGAATAGTTAGTAAGAAGTGAAGAATGCTATTAAGTTATGATGACTATTTGATTGACATTGGACATAGAGATTGCTAACAAGAATTATGTCTAGTTTCATGAAGGACCTATCTTGTATAAGACTAGCGACACAGTCTAGTTTCATGAAAGACATACCTTGTATAAGAGAAGCGACACATTTGGTTTTAGGAAAGATATATCCTATATAAGACAAATGATGATTGATTGATTTTATTGAGTGATAAAATGATTTGACCAATTTGATGGAATATTAATGATACGACGAGTTCAAAAGACAATTAGGTAAATCACTTCGAAGTAAAAACCCTCAATTGAAATTTTGAACAAGTATATAGATACCACATTTCTCTTTCAATCTTCATACTTGGATTGAATTATTTTCATCATGAGCCACTTTTATTCAGAAAAGCGAGCATGGCCCCACCAAGATATTGAAAATCAAGGTGGGATTGTCCATTTGAATATGACAGACACTTGTAACAGACAAGGAATGTTTCCATCCATCTGAGGGGGTGTGCATTAAGGGTTAAGGTATGCGTGACAATCACGATAAATTTGATCCATGACAATATTTTTGCATTAGATGCTTTTCTCATATGTGAACATGCCAATACAAACACCCAAAATACCTTTCCTAAGACTTCACAGAAAATATCCCACAAACAAAAGACAAAGAAAATAAAACCATGAACCATCCAGACATCTCTAATCACTTATGGATATCCCGAAGAAGTATAGGAACACAACTTAAAATAAATCAAATTAAGATAAGAATCACTTAGATAACAAGTCTAAAACCATACCACTCTTTATCCTTGTTATGTGTTTGTTTTAATGATGACATTGATGATGATGACATATGGTTTTATGAATGAGCTACCCTACTTTAGATTGACCTATTTGGCTTTGAGTATAGGTAAAAAAATCACTGACCAAAACCATATTCTCTTTGCCTTCAAAGAGTTCTACCACTCACTATTCAATTCATAGGATAAGGGTGCAGAGATGACATTAGCCAGAACTAAAATTAGTAATATAGTCCCCAAAAAAGTCAATGAGGAAGAATCCACCTCTCTCAGTCTAACTATAAATCTAGAAGAGATTAATGATGCAATTACTCAGATGGCTCTAGATAAGACACCTGGGCCAGATGGCCTACCTATAGAATTCTACAAGAAAAACATTGACTGGATAGGCCAAGACCTATTGGAAGATTACAATGAAGCCTTTGAACATGGTTCCTTGGGGAAAGTTGTCAATAGTGGATTGATTAAGCTTATCCCCATAGAAGGTGATAAATCTATGATAAAAAACTGGAGACCTATCACTCTTCTCAACTCTTCATACAAAATCTTAGCCAAAGTTCTGGCTACCAGACTCAGAAATGTGCTTCCCAAAATCATAGACTATAGCCAAATTGGATTTGTGAAAGGAAGGTACATTTTGGAAAATGTGGTAACTTGTTGGGAAGCCATGGCATGGGCCAAAGAAACTAAGCAACCGACATGTATGCTACTATTGTACTATGAAAAAGCATATGATAGGATAGAATGAGGCTTTATTTTCATGATGATGAACTCTCTGGGAATTCCCAATGGATTTATTAGCATGGTTTGACCCTTATTATATGGAGCTCTCACATAGGTGGAGATTAATGGTAGCAGATCTGAGAGCTTTGAGTTGACTAGGTCCATCAGACAAGGGTGCCCACTGGCCCCTGCACTATTTGTTATAACTGTTGAAGTAGTAGGCCACCTTATTGCAGATAACTATATTATTCCTAGAGTTAGGGGAATACAACTTCCATAAGGTAAATAGATCTCTAATTTGTAGTTTGAAGATGACACAGCCCTACTGCTTAAACTGGAGGAAGATAACCTCTCCTTTTCATGAGTAAAATTAACCTATTTTGTTCAACTTCAGGTAGTAAAATTTCAATGGATAAGTCCTTATTTCTGGGCTGGACAGAGGAACCCCCTAACTGGATTTCTAGATGGAGCCTCAAATGGGAAGGTCCTGACTACCATGTCAAGTACCTTGGGATCCCCTTCTCTATTAACCCCAACCTTAAGACCATGTGGGAATGGGTCAAGAGTAAAGTAGAAAAGAAGCTTAATAAGTGGGACAACCAATACCTTTCTATGACAGGCAGAATTCAAGTATGTCAGAAGGTGATGTCTTCATACACTATTTACTTCTCATCAACATGGCTATTTTGTTAGTACCGATTCAATCTTATTCAGAAGATTATCAGAGACTACCTATGATCAGATGGAAGAGGGAACATAGTTGGACATGCAGTTAAGTGGGAGTGGTGCACCAAAGGTAAAAAACATGGGGGTTTGGGGCTCAAAGACCTCAGAATTCAAGTCATAGCATTGAAAATCAAATGGATCACTAAAGCACTATAGGGTGAAGAGCACTGGAAAGGCCTTATTAGAAACAATATAGCTAGGGGTCACCCCAAGAAAGGAAGACTTTGGAGAAATCTCACAATGAATGACATCTTAACAGGGGATTTAGTATACAATGTCCATGGCACAGTTATCTTTAAATCAATATGGAAAGCCTGGAACTCTGTCAGACACTTTTTTAAAGACAATATCTTGTTCCACATTCAGGGAAAATCTGTGGTAACACATCCATCTGGTGGAACTTAAAGATCAAACACAAACCCCTGGCACTACTACAGGGATGTTCTACCAGGAATGGAATGGTTAAGGTATATCATACATTGCAGACATAATTCAGAATGACAAGATCATTGACTGGGAGGTAATTAAGGACAAGATTGATCTCCCAGACTCACAGTTTAGGACCTACTCTGTATTAAAGGTTTCTTGTGATGACCTATTCCCGCATAAACAGATGTATATAAACAGTGATTTCCACCTTTAGTACAGATGGATAGATGGTACCTTAATCAAGAATACAAGATCCAAATAGCTCTATGATCTCCTCATCCATGACTCCTCCATCTTCCCCCATCTTAACTCTTGTTGGAACCTTGATCTTGAACCTAATAAGTGGACTATGATCTTCTGCAATCTCTAGACTTCCCTATGTGAACCTAAAATCAAATGCTTTATGTGGTGTCTTCTCTTGCACAGGTTGTAGTTTAGACTCCCTAATGGGGACCACAGTGTCTGTCCTTTCTGCCCCCTCCATGAGTCAGTGTGTCATGTTTTCTTGAGCTGTCCCTTTTCCATTGAGATCTGGAAGCTCTTTGGTTTCCCCCAAATTTACCCAATCTCAGTTGTAGATATCATCTCTAGTAAAATTAATGGTCTAAAGCAACCTTTTAATAAAAATTTTTCTCTTATTTCTTCTTTAATTATGTGGAACATACGGAAAAAGAGGAATGATATTGTTTTTGGTGGTAACTGCAGAATCCTTACTGAGTCTCTCAAGAGAGTCATGTTTCATGACATTGTTGTGTAGGTAACAGTGGTGATAAAGATCAAAAGACAAAAGTTGCAGGACCTCTTCAAAAATGGAATGGTCAGATTGGGATCCTGGGAGGTGTCACATGGCTACACTTGGACTAAAGAGACACAGGAGTTGGCCCCCTTTAGAGCTGCACTCCACAACTTTATGGCAGAAGTTGGAGGCCTCAATAATGTAGAAAGGCTAGTGATTAATGCCATTCCACTCACTGCCATTCCTGGCGCAACAGCTCCAGTTGCAGTACCCCTAGTCCACCCATATGAGTAACATATCAGGAAAAATGAAGTACTTCGGTGGATGGAAGGTCCATAAGGCTGGTTGACTTGGGTGCCCTTCAGTGATGAAGACTTCATATGATGATACTTTTTAGAGTTACTCTTAGACTTTATAGACTTTTTATAGTCCTTTATGTATGATATAGCTTAGTTAGTTTCTTATACAACTTTGGACTTGTATTGTCTTAAAATGGAAGCACTTCCATGTTAAGAATGTTTATCCCTCCTTGGGGGATGTTTTTGACCACCATCATACTGTCCCCTCATTTCTGCATCATCTCCTACTTCTGTGCCTATTTAGGACCCTGATTGGGCCTCTTCGGGCACCTTCTATCCCACCTGGCACATTTTCCAAGGGTTTTGACCCCCTGGGTCAGGGTCAACCTCGACCTTGACTTGGGTCCCCCTTTCAAATCTGGAAGTCTGTCGGCTGTCGGGGTCATCCAGAATTCCTTTTTCCCGCTTTCGGCTCGGCTGTTTTGGGTTCCGAAGCGATGATTCCTAAATTATATTTAATATAGGTCCTCTTCTTGGATAAAAGCTATGGGAATTCAATTCTCCTATGTTGGCCTCCTTAGAATATTGTGCCCTAGTTTCATATAAAAGGAAGTCTTTCTCTCTCATTTTCTCTAAGCAAGAGATTCTAAGCATTATGAACTATAAAAATATTGAGCACTAATTATCTCCAAGTGAAATCAAGTAAAAATTTCAAGCATCCATTATTCTACATGTTCTCAAGTTCTCAAGGTGTTCAAGTCTTCCTCTAAAGCATTCAAGTCCTCCATTGAAGATCAAGGATTCAAGATTTCAAGCCTTTGAAGGGATTTGGTTCCAACATTCAAGATTCATCATTCAAAACCTATATCTAGCCATCATGGTGGTGTGATCTTCCTTCAAGATCCTTTGTGCATCCTCAAACACTCATTCATTCTCTTCAAGGTGGATTCCAAGCATACAATCATGGAGGTTTATGGTTTCTATTGAGTCCAAGCTTTCATATTTACTTACTTGCTTGCATTTGAATTACATTGACATATCTATTGAATATCATAGCTTCATTGTTAGATTCAATTCTACTACTTTCTAGCATTCTTATTTCAATTATTGATTTCAAGGTTAATTCCTAAATCGGGGTTTGACTAAGGCAAACCCCTCCCCCCCAACAAACAAATCTCTTTTTCTTGCAGATACAGGTTCGAGACTGTGGATTTGAACTCAGATCTGGATACCCTTTTCAGTGAACTATCAGGATCTAAAAATAGATTTTCAGTCAGACCTGCACAGGTCAGGGTTGAGATTATTGAGTCAGGGGTGACATTTGTGGGTCAAGGTTGACCTTTTTCTCAAGACGGTGTCAGATCAGAAAAATATTTCTGGGTTTTGTTCGTCTCTGCGTTTGTATTCTGAATCATACTTCAAATTTTCTAGAAATAGAGTACAGACCTCAGAAAACAACATTCTTCAGATCTACAATTCTTTAAGGTTGGTACTTCTTCTCATCCTTTTCAATTACTATTATATATCATATCTCCTTAATCATAAAATAGAATTTAAGATTTTCTTCCTTACTCTCATTTCCAAATGGTTGATTCATTTGTGCATTGATCCTTCTTTTGGGTTAATAAACTTGGATCTTTCATTTGTGCATTTGGCGATAAAAGAGGAACATCTTATCTTCCTTCCCCCTATATGCTTAATCACATTACAATATAACATATATAAATTACAATTAAATGTAAAGTTAAGGAAATACAACACATTTCAAACCTAATCAAACAAACAAAATATTAAAATTGATCTTCTTCCTTTACATTTTGGTGAACCCACGATAGACAATTCTTTCTTGTTGGTGTTAGATGCTTTGCCTCTCACATTAGCTCTTGCATACATATTAAATTTTCTTTTATACTCTTGCATTTTTATATATATATACAACACTTCTTGCATTTCATTCATTATGAAAATCTTTTGGTGTATGGCTATTTTTCTTATTATGCTTCTTTTAGCATCTCTTTATAGTACTTATGATGTCTATGAGAGTGTCATCCATTTTATTATGTTTTTTAATCTTCATATTTCACTCGCTTATGCTATTTTGAGATTAACCAATACTAGTCTTCCTACTTTCAAAACTTTCATTAAAGATTTGTGTAGTGGACTTATTACTCTTTTGGATTATGTGAAGAATTG
>MU223203.1:1060427-1073127 GCA_018584345.1 Thuja plicata | reverse complement strand
CCTTTTGGTGATCTCTCCATCCACCTTCTTCCAAGCCTCTTCCAAATTCAAGAACCCATTCAAGACTTGGTGTTGGAGATCTACAAGCGATTTATTGAAGACATCCTACATGATACATTCTACATTCAAGATCCATTTGATGCATACATACTTGTGGATTCACGAATTCGAATCTGCCACAAGGGCTTCCATATAAGCAAGGTGAATTTATATGTTTACTTTGTTTATCTCTGCAATTTCAATTATATTATAAGGTTAATTCTAAAATCGGGGTTTGACCAAGGCAAACCCCTCCCCCATAACAAAAAAACCTTTTTTTCTTGTAGGTACAAGTTCAGGACTGTAGATTTGAGACCAAATCTGGATACCCTTTTTGGATTTCTTTCGGACTATGCGAATAGGGACACTTTCGGAGTTGATCAGATTGAGTTGGCAAAAGTGGTACAGGGTCGACCTTTTTCATAAGATGACATCAAAATGGAAAAATATTTCTGGGTTTTGTTCGTCTCTGCATTCCGGTTCTGGATCATACTTTAGTTTTTCTAGAAACAGCCTATAGACCTCAGAAAATAGCATTATTTGATCTACACTATTTTAAGGTTGGTACTTCATCTCATCCATTTCAATTCCTAGAACTATCATATACATTCCTTTCTAAAATGGGAATTTAAGATCCTTCCTCTTTGCTCTCATTTCCAAATGATTGATTCATTTGTGCATTGATCCTTTTTGGGTTGATCAATTTGGATCTTTCATTTGTGCATTTGAGGTTGAAAGGAACATCTTATCTTCCCCACACATCACACAAACATCTACATTTTCAAATGTGACCGCTTTTTATATGTTACAGTTAGATAAGGGTAACTTTATCTCTCAAACCAATTATATCAAACAAATGTTGATAAAATTTGGCATTGAGAATTCTAAAGAAATAAGTACACCCGTGACTACTAGTTTTCATTGTGGAAAGGATGATGAATTTATGGAAGTAGCGTATGGAAGTTAAGTAGCAGAACAAATTCCTACACTAACCTTGAGGAGAGGATAATATTAAAAAATCATTAGTTCTTTATAACTTAATAGAAAATGTGCATACCATAACACAATGATTTATGTGGCGAAAACCCTTTCGGGAGAAAAATACAAATACTCCAAAAATTTCCCAATATATAATTCAAAAATCAATAACAAATTACAATATACTTGTAGAGAAATATTCTCTTGGGAGCATCACCAAATAGATATCTAAAGGTAACTGGATAGCTATAAAACTTTTACACACACACCCCATCTCACACCTAATATATAGGAGATACAATACAAGAAATCATCAACAATATTACAAAACCTTAGGCTAAAAACTACTTATAATGTGGTGCCCATTTTATATCTAATCAAATATGCCTTGTGATGTGTCAATACACATACAAACATGTGTAACTCCCTTTTACAACTCATTTATATGTTCAACACATTTTCACATTTTCTACTTTTGGAGACCCAACTTTTGAAGGCCACAACTTTCGAACTAGGTGAGAAATTGATGATCCATTTGAAGCACTAGAAAGCTCATGATGTTCTCAATCACCTTGTAAACTGCTACACTATTCACCTACATTTTTGGCCCATTTTGAATCCTCTAAAGCCTCGAAATTTGCACTTGATTTTTTTTGGCTATTTCCAACAATGAAAACTATAATATCTTCAAAAATAGACATGATCTTACAACAAAAATTTACTAGAATGCTTATCTAACCCATCCAAACCTTTAGAGAAAAAATATGGAATATCCATTCCCAAACAAAAAAAATTACTAAAAATAGTAAATATATGTAATTTTAAGGTTGAGACACAATTTCCCAAGAATATCCCACATGTTATACACCTTTTAAGAGAAAATGTATTATTTACAACATAGTTTAATTGCTAGGGGCCATGAGGCCCAGAGACTCCAAACACTATTTGAACTTCTTTGTGCTTACAACCTTAGTTAATGAATCTGCATAATTCAGTTAAGTCTCTACCTTAATTAGCTTCACACTACCATCCTCAACCATATCTCTGAAAAAATTATACTGAACATCAATGTTATTGGTCTTGGCATGAAAAGTTAGGTTCTTCTCTAGGTAGCTTCTACTCAGACTATCATAATAAACTGCTATTATTCCTTATTTCACTCCAATATATGAACACAATATTTTTGGTCTAATGGCTTCTTTACAAGCATGATTAGTTGTTGTATACTTAGTTTCAATAGTGGAAAATAAACCACATCCTATTTCTTACTCATCCAACTGATTGCACCACCAAATAATGTAAACACATAAGCACTGGTGAATCTTCTACTATCAATATCACCTACCTAATTTGAATCCATATAATGACAAATATAAAGAGATATTTCATCCCCTATCATATTACCATGATAACACAAATAATATTTAGAGGTACCCTTCAAATCTTTGAGGACTCTTTTAATTGCATCCCTATGAACTCTACTTGGATTAGACATATATCTTGAAAGAGCTCTCATTGCTTGGTATAGTACATGTCATAACATACATCAAACTTCTAATTTCTCTATGGTAAGGTACTCTGCTCATGTCTTAAATCTTTGATGAGGATGTAGGACAATTTAAAATAGACAACTTTGTTCCAAGAGTAAAAGGAACACATAATAGTTTATTATCCTACATGTTGAACCTTTGTAAAACTGAGTTCACATAATTACTCTAGCTTGGCCAAATCATTCTATTTACTCTATCTCTTCTAATTTTCATCTCAATAGTGTGATTAGCTACACTAAGATATTTCATTTCAGACTTAGCATCAAGATGAGACTTAAGTTCTTCAATCATACCTTTCTCTTTACCAATGAATGACATATCATTAACATATAATGCAATGTACAATAAATGGAAACCATCATATTTTTTATAAACAAACTGATTTTATTTAGAATTCTCAAATCCTAAACTTAAAAAATATGTATCAAATTTATGTACAACATCCTAGAAATTTTCTTGAGGTCATACAAAGATTTATTAAATTTACAAAAAAAAATTAATTTTACCATGCAGTTCTCTGGTTGTGTCATGTAAATATGCTCCTCCAAATCACCATGAAGGAAAGTAGTTTTCACATCCACTTTCTCAACCTCTAAATCATAACTATAACCATCAATAATAGAAAGAAAAAAATTATGGATGTCATATTTACAACATGAGAGAATATCTCACCATAATTAACATCCACAACCTGAGTGTAGCCTTTCACAACCAACCTTGCTTTATACTTCTCAATTATTCTATATGAACCAATATTCTTATTGAACACCCATATGCAATTAATAGGTTTGTGTCCTTGAGGTAATGGTACAAGATCCCATGTATCATTCTTTTTCAAAGATGTCATTTCTTCATCCACAACAATTTTCTAGGATTTTGCATCATTCATAACTAATGACTCTTCTATAGATCTAGGTTCATTCATACTATTATTAAAATAATAAATACATCTCCAATCATCAAGAGAATACCCTTCATGTGGTTGTCTTTTCCTTGTAGACCTTTGAACAAGCTGAGTTGTAGGTTCTTCCTTCTCTTCTAAAGATTCAAATCTAGATGAGCTTCTCATCAACTTCTTGTTTATCTAGGGGCCCCGATTCAAATTGCTTAGGTGTACAACATGTAGATTTCATATATCTAATTGGGATTAGAGATCTTTAGCTTATGAACTTAAAAGTAAACTATATACCTAAGTAACCCTTCCTAGATATAGAATACATTTAACTATCAACCTGAGGTCGTGAACTTAAAATGGGATAGCAT
This sequence comes from Thuja plicata, assembly GCA_018584345.1. Classification (NCBI taxonomy): domain Eukaryota; kingdom Viridiplantae; phylum Streptophyta; class Pinopsida; order Cupressales; family Cupressaceae; genus Thuja; species Thuja plicata. The sequence goes on along the minus strand of MU223203.1, from coordinate 1,069,297 downwards.
AATATATGCACCATGAAATTACTCAAATTTCTATCTATCTAATGAAAATAAAAATGTAGTAAAAACACCTATTTATACTCACAATAGGACTAAATCCTATTTTTAGAACTTTATATTGATATGGAAATGACAAACAAGTATACTTAATACAATAAAGAATAATAGCTAAAACAACTCCTAGTGATTATACTAAACTAAAATCATTATACCATCCATTCACTGGTAGTTTTAAATGCTTCAAGAATATCATTCAATTCATAAGTACAATTTAGCAAATTCGAAGATCAACTATAAACTATACTAGCTAGTTCTCATCTAACATAAAATTAAACAAGGGAAGTATATCTCAAGTTGGCCCCCATGAGTATGTACATCCCAAATAGAATCAACAAAAGCAAAGAACTGAAACAATACTCAACATAGTCATGAATACACTATAACATATGACATGAAAAGATAGATTAACTATAGCATTTATGTTTTTGTTAACACACTATCCTTGGTTGAGTTGGCTGAATATTTTAACCAACAGCTTTTGGATAAATTGTAAAACATTCATTTTAATCATAACACTAAGACAAAGTCTCTCCTAATTATAAGGGAATGCTCCCCCTATCTATTTTTAGTGAAAATAACAAACTCTAACTAGAAGCTAAGATTATGTACACTAAGATAATCAATGGGTGTCATATTCCATATTCTCTTTCTTCAAAATTGGTGTTCACCATTCATATCATCTTCTTTCAATACTGATGTTCCTTACAATAAAATTTTAGGTACAATCTAGAAAAATTAATGATCCAAAAGCTAACAAGAGTTCAAAGACTTTAGGTGGCTTCTTACATGAATTCAAGAATAGAGATGAAATATATGTGCAAATCAAAGACTAAAACACACATTATACCTCATACAACCTTGTTATCATTACTATTCATAAGATTAATTCCAAACTTTATATATTGTTTCCTTTGTATCAGACTTCAAATACTCTTTCCAACATATCAGACTTCAGATACTCTTTCCATCATATCAAACTTTAAATTGTCTTTCCTGCATATCAGACTTCAAGTACTCTTTCTTGCATCAGGTACTCTCATACTCCTTATGTACTCCTCTACATCAGGTTGACATTAATGCACAAAGAATGTTAACATAAATGACAAAAATCAACATATAATGCTAACAATATCCCCCTTGGTTATTTATGGAAAAACCAATTACAAAGCATCTATATTTTCTCTCCATTATCTATATATCTCTACCCCTTTGACATCAATGAAAAAGGGCATAAGAAATGAAAGATATTTTCAATGTATCACTCCCCTTTTTAACCACTTTTCCATACTTTTCCTGCGATAAAGAAACTTTTAATCTCTCAGTTTTGTTGTCTATTAGTGTCCCACACTTAGTCATAATCAAGGCAGGTTGGTTGGCCATCACTGCGACCGAGCCATCCCACTAAGGTCAAGACCGAGTAGTAGTTACTGTCAAGCAATTCAGAGGTCGCCGAGTACTCAATGGATGCTGAGCAGAATGATTGCCAATTTGCATAGAAGAGTTAGTGATGAGCGACAACATATAGTTATGTCGAGCGAGACAGTATTGACCAAGCACCAATGTTTGGTTATGCTGAGTAAAAAAGATTGTGTATATGTGTTTGGAATGACACAAACACCAAGGTAAACCATTTTGGCCAACTTCTATAAAGCATTTAATGATCATGCATAAAGATTTAATACATTAATTGCAGGTTATTTTTATGATCATGGATCCCTATGCAAGCCATGCAACCAATCAAAATTAGGGATGCCTAAGTGGAAAAAGGTGATGGATCTAGATCATTGATCTTGATCTAGATGATCTTTATATGGGATGCTTCAAACCCTAATCTCTGTGTGTGTAAGTGTATATTTGGATGCGGTTGTGAAGAGCAAAGATTTAAATAAAAAATATGCATGTTTTGCATATCTAAAGCATTGACTAGACAGAGTGACCAAGCAGAGAAGTGAAGAGAAGAAAATAGATAAATCAGATTGAGAGATCAGTTAAGAGTTGGAAAGAGGAGATCCATTATCAACATTTGTAGTGTAGACCGAAGGATCGGGTACTGATACATTCTAGCAAGTGAATCAGGGTAAATCTCTTAATAGAGTGGTCCTAATAGACCTTTGTAAATCTCTTAACTGAGTGCTTACTTTGTTGTAAATTTAAAACCTTTAACAATGTAGATTGTATAAGTCTGTAAGCTCTTAACAAGGTAAACCCCTCATGGGTTAGATCATCATAAGTGATAAAAAATTTGTAGCCCTAACAGGAACACTTTATTAATGTGGTAGTGAATATTTGTGGGTGTCATCCCCATCCCAGTTTTACCTTCAAGGGTTTTTGGGTTACCAAAATCTTTGTGTTATGTGTTCATGATTAGATGATTAATCTTTACAACTTTTGAGTTTATGTTTATGAATACATGGTTGACTCAGTCTGTTTAGAATTGGTAGAAGTTTTATAGATCTTATTCACCCCCCCCTCTTAGTTACTACTTTCCCATATTAGACTTCCAACAATTGGTATCAGAGCACTGTTCTCTTAAAAGAAGTCTAACCACTTGAGAGTTAAGATCTTGGAAATGGAGGCTTATAAGTTGGGAAAGGTCATTGAGAATCAAAATATTGATATTCAGCTGACACTGCAACAACTTGAGATAGCAAGAGAAGAATTGAGGAATTTCTTAAAATATAGGAAGGAATTAGCAACTCAAATGAAGGATATTCAATATAAAGAAGAAGACACTGAAGATCTATTTGACAGTGGAGATTCAAAAGAAAGTAATGCAGAGATTGTAGATCTATTGGAGAAGAAAAACACACTGAAAGAACACGTCAAAAGTCTGAAGATAGAACAAGAAACTCAATCCATAACACTATGTGAGGTGATTGATCAGAAGAAAAAAGCTGAGGAAGACAAGACAATGGAAGAAGAAGACAAGAGATAGATGACTACCAGACTTGGTGGAAGGACTAGTGATGTAGAAAAGCTCACAAAAAATCAGTTGGATATGGTCAACCAGCTGTTATTTGCAAATCAAGATATAAATAGAAAAGAAATTGAAATCACATATCTGAGATCTGAGAACAATCAACTAAAAAATGAGTTGAGATCTGAAAGAGAACTTATTGAGAGTATTGTTGGAAACACTGAGAGGGGGGGTGAATCAGTGTTTAGCTATTTATTCAATTTCAACAACTTTAAACATAAAACAATTATACATCACTTGAAGCTTAACACAAGATCACATAACACACAATATGATTACGGGGAAACCTTGATTAAAGGTAAAACCCCAGTGGGAATTAGTACCCACAAATATTGCACTAGTATAATGAACCTATTAAAGTTCCTTTTCCCTGTTAGGAGCAGTCTTTACAATGCAAGTACAATGACCTGGTTAAGGGTTTGACCCTATTAGGAGTCTTTTACAAACAACCCTGTTAGGGGTGAGGACTCACTGGCCAAGAGCTCACTGCTTAATGAGAAAGAAGGCTACAACCTCCTGAGAATAGATATGCACTATATCCAAAAGTGAACTGTTGTATGTGACACATATGTCTGATCAGTTCCAGTTATGTGCTTATCCTCTTATCTTCTTTAAGGGATTTATCTCATACTAATATCTTCATACTTCTCTACTATATATCTTCTCTGACTATTTCTTTGACACTTCCAATATATATTTACATTGCATAAATATATGTTTATGCATGAATAGACGCGACTATAAACAAGATCTTAGTTGGCCCAAAAACAACATTCACAACGCTTACAAACAAAATGGCTTAAGCATGTTTACAATAATGTTTAATACATGATTATAAACTTATTACAATAGGTGCTTAGCCTTTACATAAAAAAATATTACACGCTAATGAAAATAATGAAGTTGGCTTCATACTCTGTATTCTGGACTGCTGGTGTACTTGTTCTTTCTGTAACTTGTCTGTACTTCCATTCCATTGCATGCATGTATAGGGTAAGCATAATAAAATACCATAGAGCTTAAGTCTGAATGTGCATATCCTGATGTGATCGTACGCATGTGCGCTAATGCCCCGATCGACTGCAAGTCACTGTTATGTTCTGTCTTCTACACTTAGTCAATTTTCACTTCATAGTTTACTGTCAAAACTTCATATGACTTTGTTGCCATAATGACAATAAAAAATAAGCCATATACTCCCTGGGAGTCAACTTGCCAACAATCTCCCCCTTTTTCATTAATGGCAACAAAGGAATGTGGCCAAGTTACTCAAAATTTACTAACACCCAAAAATTGTATATTCTCATATATACACTACTCCTCATATATACTTTATTCATTATATACATTACTCCCCTTTGACATTAATGAAAAAGGTGTCAAAAAACTTGTAAGTTTCTAGATACTCACTCCATATATACATCTGGATATATAATATGAAGATTCTTCGTCTCTTGTTGCCAGAATGCCTTCATTACATTGACTGTCTGGAGATGGGCACATAGAGCATATGTGTACTTCTCCATTTTTATCAGATCCATGCAGGCACCTTGATCATATGTGACAATAGCGACATCAATCTGTTTGATGTTCTCATCCAGAACTGCTAAGGAGGGCACAAGTACATTTCTCAACTAAGTCTGCCTGATCCTTATCTTATTGATCTTCATTTTAGCTTTTTCTATCTTGTCCAGTTGACCTTGATAGATATTTTTGCATATGTTCATGTCTTGCGTGGATGTTTCAACTGATTTTCTAACACTGTCAACCAAGATATCTTCCTCCTCTATCTTTTTGATGTGTTTAGAGGTGAGTTTGCATCTGTCCATGCAGTTTGCTATAACCTTCCTTCCTTTTGCTGCCAATTCTTTCAACATAGACTGACCAATTTTTAATGAGTTTAGATCTAAGGTAAAGTTCTTCACCAGTTCATTTAATCTTTCCTTTTTATACTCATCTTCTGCAATTCTCATGGCTGAGTCTACTAAGCTTGTAAAATGTGCTTTGAAGCTTGTTAGGATGTTGTCTACATCATCAACTGATTGAATTTTTGCTACTTTCTTGTCTGTAGGTACTAGGTCATTCAAAATGTTTACTGATTCCAAGAAGAGAGGGTTTCTCATAACTTGTTTCTCTTTGGCTTTTTCCATAGCTAGCACATTGATCTTTATTAAATCTTCTTCTCCCTATGCATCCAAACTTGCTGAGTCAGGAGTTAAACTTTACAAAAATGAGTTTGATGGTTGAATGGATGGTGTGAATATAGTATTCTGACTAGTATCCATGCATTCACTTTTTACTGGGATTTCCATAGCTAGTATCTCATTAGTTTATTATCTTGTTCTTTATTCAAATCTATTGAACATTAGGGGGGACTTCATCTTGTTGTAAGGATGTGTCATCAGTGCATACCTCCTTTGTTTCTTCAGTGCTTACAAATGCTTTATCAACTTTGTCCATATCATTATCAGAAGCTGTCATGGATATCTTGATATTATCAATCACTATAGTATCGCCTGAATCTTTTGTTGTATCAGAATTTATTAAAACTGAGGGCACTGACACCTGTGGACCTGTCTTAGGTGCATTCTGAATTACTGGTTCTGCAAGCTATTTAGGAGGAACTGGAATTGCCTTAGTTGTGAGCGTCGTTTATGGATACATATGTCTATCCAGAAATACCCGCTCAAATGGTTTATGAGTCTCTTCACCAACCAGATCATATTCCTTGTTCATGATATGGAGAATTCTTGTTTTGGTTCTTAGGTGCGGCTTTACTAAATCCAACAGAATGACTTTCTCATCATGCGAGCACACCAGGAGAAGATTATCCAATGTTTCTTCTCTTATCCTCATATCCTCTTCAATTTCTCGCCTCTTTAACATATCAATTATGTTCCATACCTTGTCTGGTATGATAGTTTTGAGTTCCAATATTGTCCTTTTGAACTTAATCATGCGAGAGATGATCATAGAATGAATCTCTGATTTGTCTATCTCTTGATATTTGTCATATACATTCTTGAGAGATTCTAGTCTTCCTTCATTGACAATTTTATTCTTAAGACATTAAGACTAGGTCTGAAACCTACCTCAGGAGGAGCTTGTGTGTTCTTTACCTTGCTCCTTGTAGTTCTTGAGGATGGATGACTAGTGGGCACTTCCTTCCTTCCTCTAGACTTCTTGCTAGGTACTGATGGTGGAGATGCTTCCAGATCAATGGTGGTTGATGGCGCAGATGTATCTTCATTTGATTTCTTCTTCTTCTTCTTAGGCATATCATCAGTCTTTTCTATTTTTACTTCTGTGGGAGTCTTCTTAAGTTCTTTGGCTATCTTAGATTCTCTAGCTCTATCAAGATCTTCTTATGTAACACCATGAACTTTTAGGATATTTGAGGTAATCCTTGATGCCTTCCTTTTGTTGTCAGAAAATCAACTTGATTTGTCTTTTCTCTGTAAGTACCCCATCTAGGTTCATTTGGATCTTTGGGCGTAGATAGGAGGACTTGTGCATAACCTTCTAGAACATGTTCTTCAACTTCATAACCGAGAGGGTGAATCCATTTTGTTCTAGGCTCAACTGCCTCCATGCAAGTACAGTTAGTCTCCACCATGAAGCATATGGTGTCTTTGTACTTCTCAACAATTTTCTTAGGTATCCTGAACCTCTTCTACATCTTGATCCTGAAGGTTTTGATATCCATGTCCATAGAATCCTTTGCACTACTCTCTGATGTAGCTTTTAGTGATATCTAAGACATAGTGGGCTTGCTCTTATCTAGGTAAAGATTTGCAACTTTACCAACAATGTGGAAGTACAAATAGATTATCAAAGAGCCAAACCTGAATATCTTGCTCTTATCATGCTTAATGGCTTTGATATTCTCTATCAGCTGTGCACACAATAGTTCACAGAGATTGTACTGAGTGTTATCTCTAACTATCCTTATTGCTGCCAGAATTGTTGCTGCGGACACACTATTCAGTCTACTTGCTTGCTAAAACTTGTATCCAAGTATCATAGTGAGTAGTTTGATGTCTTTCTCCTTAATGGGATCAACAGTCATGCCGTGCCTATCACTTCTAGATAAGTAGACTTGTTCAACCTGCTTATTGACATCATTTCCAGTAGGAAGAGTTGGTCTAGTCTTAGGAAGTCCAGTCATCTCATGAATTAGATTTGTAGTGATGCGGAGAGGAACTTTACCTATCCAGTATAGATCATCATGTATCCTACTTAGTAATATCTTCACCCATTTTGGCTCATAGAACTCATGCGCATTGGAATACTCAAAGATAGGGTTATCAGTGAGATGTGCGTATTCATCCTTGAATGTATAGTCTGGTTTCATCATAGAACCCATGAGAGATGCAATGTTGTTGTCTCCAACTATTTCCTACTTGCAATAAACATATGTGTGGATCTCTTCTACATGAATGACTCCAAGCAGAATCCTAGAGAATGCTCATTCGACATCATCTAGTATGGACTTGAATGGATGCTTCTTAAAGATAAATCTCTTCCTTTCATCAATGTCGAATATAACAGGGGTTTCCATACTTACTTGTGACTTGGTTAAGTAGGGTTTCACGATGATTCTTAAATGACGTGACCGCTAGGGTTCCATTCCAATCGTAATCCATTCTCAAACCAACTAATCCTTCAAGATGTAGTGCTTTGATGCTCAATGCTTATCTACTTTCTGAATGCTTCAATCTCAAATGCAAAGTGAGGCTTTTAAGATCTTTTGCCAATTTATATAAAGATTAATTGCATTTAATTCTCGTTTTCGTAAATCAGTTTACAGAGAGAATTTCAAACTTTGTTCTGAATGAAGTAAAGGCAATGCGTGAATACATACAACCTTAATTCATAATCACATGCATCAATCAATAGGTGCATACTCAGAGGTGAGTATATCAGCCACGCAGGGGTTCAGAGCTAGAATAGCTCCCCCTAATACCATGAGGGTCAACTATCTAGAAGTAGAAGGTGCATCCATTGAGGATGCATCTACTACCTTGTTCTCTGCATTGTCCTTCTTTACTTAGACCCATATTTTATCTGAGTTAGCTTTAGCTTCCACAAACTTAACTTCTCCTGATTCTTCAAACAAAGACTTCTTAGGATTCTCTTGCCCTTTTGTTCTTAATCTGCAAGACCTTGAGATGTGTCTAGCCTTTCCACATGAGTGACAAATGATAGGAGGTCTAATGTTGTTATTCATCATGCTGCATTGCTTGGCTGTGTGTCCATTGTAATTACATATCCGACATGTAATATTTTGCAAGTTTATTTGAGGTTGATTTCTCTGATTGAATTGAGTTTGATTCCTTTTGGTTCAGTTGTGGCTGATTTCTTTGATTTGTTCTGCAATGAATAGCCCTATGACCAAACTTATTGTAGGAGTAACAATAACCATTGAAGGGTCTTACATTCTTACAATCTCTCTCCAAGTGTCCATGCTTGTTACATGCATAGAAAGTACGGTTGACTGCCTTTTGCTTATCTTTTGGTGGTTCTTCTTTGGTCTCTTCATGATTCTCAGTTTTCTTTTCTTCTGAAGATTATGTTTGAGCTTTCTTTCTTTCTTGTAATGAGTTGATCTCAATTTGAGCTAGACTGTATCCCATACCAGTGGTATCACCTTTTAGTTTTTGTGCATAAAGATGTGATTGAATTAGATCGGAACTTGTGTGTAGTTTTTCAATCTTGTCTTTTTCTCCTGATAATTCAGATTCAATCTTATTCTTGATGTTTTCCAATTCCAAGATTTTCATATTGGCTTGAATGAGTTCTTCATCTAACTGTTTATTTTCTTTGTTCTTCTCTT
>MU223203.1:1049935-1060180 GCA_018584345.1 Thuja plicata | reverse complement strand
TGATTAAACTTTTCTTTCAGAGGACCAGAGCTCTGATACCAATTGTTGGAAACACTGAGAGGGGGGGGGGTGAATCAATGTTTAGCTGTTTATTCAATTTCAGCAACTTTAAACATAAAACAATTATATATCACTTGAAGCTTAACAAAAGATCAAATAACACATAATATGATTACGAGGAAACCTTGATTAGAGGAAAACCCTGGTGGGAATTAGTACCCACAAATATCGCAGTAATATAATGAACCTGTTAAAGTTCCTTTGTCCTGTTAGGAGTAGTCTTTACAATGCAATTACAATGACCTGGTTAAGGGTCTGACCATGTTAGGAGTCTTTTACAAAAAACCCTGTTAGGGATGAGGACTCACTGTCCAAGAGCTCACTGCTCAATGAGAAAGAAGGCTACAACCTCCTGAGAATAGATATGCACTATATCCAAAAGTGAACTGATGTATGTGACACAGATGTCTGATCAGTTCTAGTTATGCGCTTATTCTCTTATCTTCTTTAAGGGCTTTATCTCATACTGATATCTACATACTGCTCTTCTATATATCTTCTCTGACTATTTCTTTGACACTTCCAATATATCTTTACATTGCATAAATATATGTTTATGCCTGAATAGATGTGACTATAAACAAGACCTTAGTCGGCCCAAAAACAACATTCACAACACTTCCAAACAAAATGGCTTAAGCATGTTTACAACAATGTTTAATACATGATTATAAACTTATTACAATAGGCGCTTAGCCTTTACATAAAAAAATATTACACGCTAATCAAAATAATGAAGTCGGCTTCATACTCTATATTCTAGACTGTTGGTATAATTATTCTTTCTGTAACTTGTTTGTACTTCCAATCTGTACCATGTGTGTATAGGGTAAGCATAATAACATACCATAGAGCTTAAGTCTGAATGTGCATATCCTGATGTGATCGTACGCATGTGCGCTGATGCCCTGATCGACTGCAAGTCACTATTTTGTTCTGTCTTCTACACTTAGTCAATTTTCACTTCATAGTTTACTGTCAAAACTTCATATGACTTTGTTGCCATAATGACAACACAAAATAAGCCATATACTCCCTGGGAGTCAACTTTACAACAAGTATAAACAAACTAATTGAAGCATTGAGATACTTTGAGGAACTAATGAGATCACCAAGAAGGAATAATGACACATCTGGACTTAGACATACTAAGCACCAATCTTCCACTGAAGAAGGAGAATCATCAAAGAGTGGAGAACTGAGGAATGCAAAGCTAAATAACAACAAGCCTACATGTTATCATTGTGGGACCAGGTCTTACAACGAACATATGCCAAAGCAAGAACAGTAAGTCAAATCCTAAACCTAAATTCAATGGATACTATTTTAAGTGTAAGAAGCATGGACATTAGGCACATGAATGCAGATCAAAGACTAGAAATACACCTACTTCACCTAGATTCCAATTACATTGCTACAATTGTCATAAATTTGGTCATAGAACCCAAGATTGTAGATCCAGTGCAAAATCCAAATGGACATCCAAGAAACAAGGCAATACACCGAGGAAAGGTAATACATTCAATTGGGATTATAATACAAGGCACAATTGTCATTATTCCAATGGATATGGTCATGTTGTAGAGAATTGTATAAGTACACACTTTAGAGGTAAATCCAAAAGTTGGATGAATGGAAGTATGGTCTACTATAGTTGTCATAAGATCGGTCATACCAAGGGAGATTGTAAAACCAGAGCCCCAACACCTACTGTTGAGAAGATAAGGAATCAGATGAATCTAACATGGAGAAAGAAAGAAGATCCGAGCAATAGTGGATCCAGTGAAGATGAGATCACCCAATCCAATGGATCAGGTGATCACACTACTTCCAATTAAGTAGAAAGGTATGTAAGGAACTGTTTTCTCAAATGCCATACTTTACACCAATTCCTAACATAAGATGTATTAAAGTCCATAACTGTATAAGTTAAGATGCATTAGGATAGAGCTGAGGCAAGAACTGAGAAAAAGAACTGTAATGAATATTTGATGTTGAGCATCAGTATCAGCATATGTCAAGATTCCATACCAACTGAGCTGACATGTCAACTGAGCATCAGTAGTGATTGAGTCACTGTTTTGACCGAGTGGTGTGTGATAACTGAGCTATTTAATCAAGGGCCAAGGACAGTTGTTATCCACCTACCACTACATGAAGCATTTATTGAAGACCTAATCCAACTATTTGAGGGTATATAATCGATTTAGGTGTTCATTCTTCACTCCACACAGAGATTAGAGTTTGCAGAGAATTCTAGAGGCGAATTGAGCAGAGTTTGAAAAGATTCCACCTATGCATCTTCGAAAAGTATTGAGAAGGTTGAAGACCCGTTGTTGCCGAGTTACACAGAACCTGTTTTGTGAACCCTAACTTGCAGAAATGGCATCCAGTCCATCTGTCAGTGTGAAAAGACAAGACAAGGCAATGATGAATGTTTAGTTGGTCAGGAGTGATGCGTGTGCACCACCAAATTTTTGAGTTGTTCCTGAAATTGTGCTGAAGGGACATCTTACAGGAGCCTTGTCATCGATTCCACCTAACATACTCATGAGCCATGATGTGCGAGCATGTTAAATGTGCAAATTTGGATAAGTTGGAGACTTTGAATTGAGGGAAGCTTATGATAAAATATGTGTGAATGGAGTTTTAAAGGCTGATCATCAGCATATTGTCGAGAAAGGGTTAGTCTGTGCCCTAGACTTCCCACGCGACTTTAAGGTTGAATGGACTAGGATTGTGTTGAGAAGAACACATGATATGTTTCTATGGTTGTAAAATGGACCAGTAAAGATAACAAAAGACATTATTAACTGAGTTACTAGCTATCCCATTGTGCAAGGGAAGCGTACTATTCATTATCAAAAAAAGGAGGATATTGAAAAGTTCACTTTGGCCGAGTGGAGAAATGAGGAATGACAATTTCTATGATCACCGATCCAGAAATTTATTTTAGAGTTAGATACATTACACAAAAATTATATTAATCCAGCAAATCAGATAGTGTCCCATGTGTAGCAGTTGATTACGCATGGAAAATAGTGAAGAAGGATCATACTTAGGATCTTTCTGAGTTACAAATGACTCAACTTGCCAAGAACCTATCAGAAATTAGGAAGACAAAGAACTCTATGTGTAAGTTTGGTTCCTTACTTCTTTGTATATTATTCTATGTACAGAACACTTTTCCTACTATTGGAGATGTTGTATGGAGTCAGGACCGACCAATAACAGTTTAGATTACCGAATTCATTTAGTAGTTAGGAGAGAATTTTGACACTGTAATGGGTAATCATTTTGTGGAGTTCAAGAAAAAGATGAGACTAAGGAGAAGAATCTCAGTATCACTAGTGGAGAAACATTATAATGATGTTTTCTTTCTATTTGATACTCATAACACCTATGTGCAAGTTGTAGTACTGAGTGTAGCATGGCTAAGGCAATTACCCTATGACGTAAACATAGATGAAATATCTGCAGCTATCACAACTCTACTTGCAAAGTAAATTTATAGAATGGCCAAGAGATTTGAGAACTATGATGAAGCAAAATCTAAGATAACTTCAAATTTGAAGGCTGCAACAATAGAGAGAAAGAGAGAAAATTGTGAAGAATCTTGAGAAGATGCTAGGAGAGGAAGAAGAAGAAGATGCACCAGTACAGATCACAACAGTTCAAGGAGAGGACCAATCTAGTGATTCTAAGGAAACTGATGATGATGTGGAAGTGGACAAAAAGGGCAAGAAATTGATGGTTGCCGAGCCAGCCAAGAAGAGGAGTTCACAACAGAAATCTACTCCTCCTGCCACATCTCGAGTCTCGACCAAGAACCAGGGCTCAATAGTTACTATATCTGCCGAGCCACCAAAGAAGAAGTTGGTAAAGGATGCTGAAAGGGTAACTGATGAACTAAAACTGATTGTATATTTGAATTCATATGTTGATATTCAACTGAGTTGCAGGTGTGATGATAAACATTATCAGTTAATGTATTGTCATTGATGTCAACTTATTTGAGTATTATTATGGTGGAAAATATTTGTTATGTATTGAAGAACTGAAAAAAACAAAGTTTATGTGGTCAGAAAATGATGAGTTTTGTATACACCGAGAGACAGTGAACATCGAGTAAAACACAATGTATACCGAGCACAGTGTAAATCGAGAAAGGGATCACCAACACAATAAGGTATTGACCGGGAAATTAATTCAAACTGAGGCCGACTAGAATGCTGAGCTGGAAATTGATGATTTTGAGGTAAAATATAAATTTTGTTATTTTGATCAAATGGCTATGAAAATTCAATGAAGATCAGATGATAAAGATTGAAACATGTTTTTAACACAACTGCCAATGAAGGTTTAAATGATAAAATCAATGATGGAGATTAGGCAGAAAAATTTGAAGAATGAATATTAAATGAGACATGATGTCTATATAAGAGACAAGAGATTCATTATGAAAATACATGCGAGCATAGATACTGAAGCGCACATGAAAACTTTATGCATGACTAAACAAACTAGTTAAAGACAGAACTGAGCATTTTCTGCAGACATCACCAAGAAAACCGATGAAAGAACATTACTGAGAAGAATAGAGTACGGTGAATCAGATGAATTGAAATGAACAAATTGATCAGAGGTATTGTGTACTTAGCATAGCTCTGAAAATCTGTAAAACTGAGTTGTATTTGAATCAAATCATTACTGTATCAATTTAACCATTGTTACAGACAAATCTCTTAACCGAGTAGGGCAGTGAAAGTCTTTATTATAACATTCAGATAATGTTGAATTTTTTCTTGTTGACCCCATAGTGAATGCATGGTCAAGAGAGAACTGTTAGTTTTAAATCCTCTAACCAGGTCACATTTAACAGTGTGCATTGTAACCTTTAATAGGGTTGGCTCTTCACCAAGCTCACTTCAGAAGAGTGAAAATATTTTGGGTTACCGGTCCCAGGTGGTTTTTTCCTTAGCAAGGTTTCCACATTAAAAATCTATGTGTCAATGTGCATGAATGTTGTGGATTGTTATTTTACTTTACACTTTATTTAATTGACCTAGATCGGTAATCACAGTATTAGTTTACTGACATTCGATAAACACTATTGACTAAAGTTTGAGATACATAATACATTTTCATAGAGTTGAACTATATGTTTGAATTTGTTTTGATATACATCTGGAGGAATTTGGGACTGTAGGATAATTGAGAGGAAACTGGGTCTAACTAATTCACCCCCCCCTCTCAGTTATTCTAACAATTGGTATTAGAGCTAACAGTGCTTAGAAGAAATTTTTGAAGGACTTAAGCTAAAGATCACAAGATGTATAGGAGAGACGCACCGAAGCTGAACAAGGATAACTTCTCGACATGGAAAAGTATAATGAGACTATACCTATCAGGAATTGGAGACAACATTACAGATTATATGGACAATGAATTCATTCTACCTTCTGGACCTTTGATTGTAAATCAGATGAAAGAGAAACATGAACATAACCTTATAATGGTGCAGATTACTTCTTCACTTACTGATGTAGAATTTGAGGATATCAAGACATCTACAACTACCAAGCAGATGCGGGATCAACTTTCACTAGTTTATGGAGGAAATGCAAATGTACTAAGAGATAAAGCTGAAAGTCTTCGAGGAAAATCTGATGATATGAGAATGAAGGAAGGAGAAACCATAACACAGTACAGTACCTAAATTAATGAAGTTGTGAATACTATTCGAGGATCTGGTGGAGCCATTGATAAAGATACTACTGTGAGTAAGATTCTTAGAACTCTATTGCCTATTTATTCTATAAGAGTCTCTGCAATACATGAAATGAGAGAAGAACCTGGAAATAACATTACCATTGATATTCTTGTTGGAAGATTGATTTCTTTTGAGCTGAATAACTTTTATAATAGTATTGTGCCATCTATGGAATCCGCATTTATGTCTACTTTGAAAATTGGTAAATTTAATAGCAAACACATAATCAGAAATAACATTGAAAGTGATAGTGATGACAAGGAACTTGATGAGCTTGAAGCTTTAATGGTTAGAAGATTCCACAAAGGCAGAGGAAGATATAAAGGTAAACTACCTTTGATATGTTTTAACTATAACGAGATTGACCATTTTTCTACAAAATACCCTAACAGAAAGAATGATGAAAGAAATGATAGATCTAATGATAGAAAGGATGACCGAGATTACAGAAGCAACCGACAATATGAAATAAGAGATAACCGAGATTACAAGGATTAAGGAAAGAAAGCTTGTTACATTGTTGAAGACAAAGATAATGACAATGGATCTAACAGTGATGAAGATATTGAGACAGTGTTTGTAGCTTTGAAGGATGATTCAGATGAAGATGAAAGGTATGTAGATAAAATGCCTATTTATAAAGTTAGTAAACATGATATTTGGGTTATTAATAGTGGTTGTGCACATCACATGACTAAAGATAAAGGAAAATTTGAATTTATTGAATATTATGATGTTGGATTTGTAAGAATGGGAAACGATACACCTTGTCAAGTAAAAGGAAAAGGTAATATTATGTTGAACAATAAAATCAAATGTGAAATGCATATTGGGTAAAAGGAGTTAATTACAATCTATTGAGTGTTTCACATTTGAATAACGCAGGTCACCGAGTTGCATTTGAAAACATAAAAGCTAGAATCTATGATGGAAAAGGAAAATTGATCGGCACTGGTGAACAATCTAAAGGTAACCTATTCTACCTTGACACTGCTGAAACTACTTGCTTATTGACAAAGAATGAAGATATATGGTTATGGCATAAAAGAATTTGTCATGTAAATTTTGACAACATGGTTAAGATCAGTAGGAAAAGAAAAGTTAGAGGCTTACCGAGTATATCTTAACCATACCATGTAATATGCAAAAATTGTCAAATGGGAAAGATGTCAAAATCTAGTTTCAAGAGAAATAATTTTTCATCTAATGATATTTTGGAGTTAGTTCATACAGACCCATGTGGACCAATGACAATAGAGAGCTATTATGGGGACATATACTTTATTTTATTTGTTGATGACTACTCTAGAATGATGTCTGACATGTTCCTAAAAGGAAAATCTGAAGCATTTAAGATGTTTAAGTGGTATAAAGCTAAAGTGAAAAAAGAAAATGGTAGAGATCTGAAGTGTTTGAGATCTGATAGAGGAGGTGAATTTATTTTTGATGAGCTCACTAATTTTTGTAATGAGTATGGAATCAAAAGACAAGTTTATGCACCAACGACACCACAACAGAACGAAATTGATGAAAGAAGAAATAGATCAATTGTTGATTGTGCCAGAACACTGATGATTGAAACTAATGTTGCACAAACATACTGGAGAGAGTTAGTAAGCACAACTATTTACACATTGAACCAAGTACAACTGAAGAAAGATTCAAACAAAACACCTTATGAGCTATGATATGGTTATACACCTAATGTGAGCTATTTTAGAATATTTGGTAGTCGTTGCTACATTTTGAAAGATGCTCGAATGGTAAATTTGATTCAAAGAGTGATGAAGGAATATTTCTTGGACATTCTACTAAGAGTAAAGCTTACAAATTTTTGAACAAGACATCTAACAAAATCATTGAGAGTGCAAATGTAAAAGTTGATGAATTTGCTGAGAAAAATGATGAGGACAACATGAAAGAATTGGAATATTACAATAGATTTGTCTACATGGAAGAACCTGGTTCTATACCAATGTAGATGCCTAACCTTACCATGCAACAGGGTAATGTCACCGGGAAACATGCAGCACAGACCAAGCATCAAGAAAATACCAAAACTGGAGATCATGAACAAGAACACAATGAACCTACATGGGAAGACAATGAAGAAGAAAGAACTTAACCTAAACTTGCTAGATATGTGAGAAGACATCATCCACAGAATCATATTATTGGAGATAAAAGAGAAGGCATGATGACAATAAGTAAGTTAAGATATAACACTTGTTTAATTTGTGAATTTGAGCCTAAAAATGTTACAGATGCATTAGAAAATGAGGAATGGATTAATACTATGAATGAGGAAATTGAGCACATACATAAAAATAAGACATGGACATTAGTACCGAGACCGAGTGATAAAACTGTCATTGGCACCAAATGGATATTCAAAAACAAATTGAATTAGAATGGGATGTAACCAGAAATAAAGCTAGACTAGTTTGCAAAGGGTATGCACTGTAACCACCCTAATTTGGTCTGCTCTAACCATAGACCCTATTTTCCCTAAGTGTGATCATACCCCTAATTATGTCATGACAATTCTTCAATTAATTGACATAATTTATTTAAATCAAATGTAATCTCCTAAGTGATCTAATCACTAAATTACATTAATTGCCTTAGCCAATTAAATCAAATCAAATCAATTAAATAAAAAAAAATCAAATACATGGCTAAAGTAATTAATAAAAAATAATTAAATAAATCCTAATTACAACTCCTTATTTGCAAAAGGGAAAGTCAAATCCCTAGCCAATGAGGGTTAAATCACTTGGATCACCTCACATGGATCACCAAAGATTCAATCTCCACCTCTCTTCAACTTTCAATCCTAACCTCTCATTCCTCAATTTATTTTATAAATGGAATAAATTTTGATCTCAATGGGCCCCTGATTTTAGAATTCATTTGCAAACTTATGTTGCTCATATTCTTAGAGATTTCTATTGTATTTTAGATCAACTTTCTTAGAAATTGTCATAATCTTTCATTTGGAGCTTTAAAATGAACATTTCTTGAGCATTTTAGATTAAATCCTTTAAATATTCCATTCTAAGCATGAATGTGCCACTGATTAATGCATAATCTAAGGGAAAATTATAGCATTCTTCAAACTCTTCTTAGATAGGGAGAAATATGTCAAATTTAGTGAGATTTGTGTGTTTTTCCCTTGATTTACATGTTTATTTCACTAATGCAATGACATATTGAAGTGTTGTGTTGCAGCTAGTAGATCCACAAAATACACACACATTTCTACCACCCACCGTGGGGCTGATCCTCAGATTTTACCTCACCTTCTAATCATTTTTGACTAATTTTGGTTCTCTATTTCCAGGTCTAGAGTCGCCTTTTGTTGATCCAGGCTTGCATTTAAGAAATCACGTCACATTCAGGAAATTAGGCCGCATCCCGGGTTTCTAAACTCGTATTTGGTTATTTCTACATCGCATCTGGTAAGATTTTGTGTCACCTTTTGTGCAAAGCATCACATTCAGGAAAGAGCCTTACATACAAGATATCTAGGCTCGCATTTAGGAAAGGCAATCACATATGGTTATTTGATTTGCAAATTGAAATTTTTAACCACTAATCTTGTGAACTTGTCTATTTTTGTCCTTTAAACAACTTAACTATTGATTGCAGGTTGCTGTCAGAGCCTTTTTTCTCAACAAGGTAGAATGTAACTACTAACTTTTGGTTTTGTAGGTTGTAGGATTGTCCAATTTGATTTCATTTATTCAAAGCTTTAAAACTAATTACATTTTCCAATCACTTACTAAATTGACTAGAGGATTATGCTCTTTTCCTTTAAGGAAAATCAGAAAATCAAAAGTCAATTTAGGATTTGAGAAGAATTTGTGGAAAAATTAAACAAGGAAAATTCACATTGTATAATTCTTTTTGGGAAAGTAATTGAACAATTAAAACATTAAATCTTGTGGAAAAATTGAATAAAAACAATTCATTGTCTAAATTTTGGGAAAAGTAAATGAACAAGCAAATCACCTAATTGGGGGAAATTGAACAACACAAATTTGCTTTTCAAATGCTTTGTGCTTTCTTAAAATAGGAACTTAAATGTTGGAAATAAGGATGGAGTAACTGAGAGGGGAGGGGTGAATCAGTTACCACAAAAATAAATCCACAAGTCCCTTAGATGTCTTTAATATATATATTACTGTTACTCGGTGAATTAACCTTATATTNTTGTGTAAACATTCACAGTGATTAATATGCATAAAACAAATAACATGAACACAAGTGACACAAGTAACACCAGATATAACGTGGAAACCCAATTTGGGAAAACCACCAATGTAACTAGTTACTGATTTTCACTCTTCTGAAGTGAGCCCTGTTAGGAGCCAACCCTGTTAAAGGTTACAAAAACACACTATTAGGTG
>MU223203.1:982874-1043612 GCA_018584345.1 Thuja plicata | reverse complement strand
GTAAGCAATGCGAACTCGGTGAAGACTGACTTCCTATCACTTTTTCTTTGATGACCGACTGAACTCGGTAAGCACTGGATTTCCTTGGTTGACCGAGTGAGCCCGGTATTAACTGACTTCTCAATATATTATTCTGGAGTGCTCGGTAGACTCTGTAACTTGCTTCTCTTACCGTCTGAACTCGGTAGTCTTGGTAAACTGTCTAATGACTGATATGACATTCTGAACTCGGTAGACTCTGTCTGATGACTGATATGACATTTGTGTAACATCAAGGACAACATACGATTAAACAATTGTTTCCAACAATTTTAAAGTCAAACTTAAGCTTACTACTTAGTCTCACTAGAGGATTTTCTTTTCTTTCCAAGTGGAGGAATCAAAGACTCGTCATGGGAGATTGAGTTTTGAGTGAACTAGTTTGAGGAAATGAACTTGTTTGGTGTGTTTTTGGCAGAAAACAACATAGAATAGGAGAGTATGCTCTTCTTCTTTTCAAGAATAAAAAATATAGACTCCTAAGCTCGCCAATCATTTTCATTGCTTTCAAAAATATTAGAGGGCCTACCGGTTGAGGAAAAAATCTCTCAGGATGACCCAAGTGAGAAAAAGTTTACGCCAAACCTTCCAACTCACTATAATCAATATGCTTCCTTGTAGGCCAAAGCCTTGGAAGACGTAATCAGTTTTGTTCCTGGAATTTTGACATCATTCCTTGAACACGCTTGAGTGTGTGTAGAGCGGAGCCACTTGAATCTTTCTTGCGAGACTATATAGATTTGAGTACTCATAGGGATATACTCCTCAATTTTGCCTTGTGAAATTCTATGGGAGACAGTTGCGAATGGATGCCCCAACATAATAAACACTTGTAGTCAAACAAACCCGATTTATCTCCAAATTGGTGATAATCTTTGTGCAAGGCAAATAGTAATTGTCCCAAGATACTTGTCATTTCGTGCCCTCACTTGTGTTTGGAGATGGCTATTACGACATCATGAATGGAGCCATTGCGTGCTTGGTGATGACTATATTCTTATTAGCATGTGAGTGTGTACTTGATTCTATGAGAAAAGATTTTCATTTTATGCTTAGAAACTAGGGAATAGGGAAAGTGTTTGATCACCCTTAACAAAAGAACATTGCTTGATGTGTCCAAAAAAACTCATTAAAAATATAACTCCAAAAACAAGAAATAATTTTTATTCCCTGACATACATGTTGTGTACAACTCACTAGAAAAGTCTCAAAAAACCTTTGCTGTCAGACAAATATCACGCATTTCAAGACAAATTTGACAAAAATCTCAAAAACATCAGAGGCTCATTTTTGGTCTGCCTTAGCTCGCATCTGGTTGCACTAGCTCGCATCTAGGGTATTGCATCATTTTTATTCATTCTTGGCTCGCTTTCAGGGAACTTTCTCTCGTTCTAGAAATAAAATCTCGCATATGGTTTAGCATAAGCTCGCATCTGACATATCAAGCCTCTCATTTAGGGAGTCACATCTAGGATAGTGGGCCCTTACACAAGTGTTTCTTAGAGAAATTTAGTACTTTTGGATACCCTTTTAGTTCTTTAGTCTGGTCCTATTTTTCTTGTTGGTCCACCTATTGCTGTTTCACAGCTTTCTTAGGAGTCTACCTTGCATGTCCTCTTGGAATCTCATAATTGGTCTCAAAACATGTGGTCTTATCATATATCAAAAACTCTTGATTCTCAGCTCACTATCAGGGCATTCTAACCCTCTGACGCTGAAGTCAATCACTTTCACCAAACACAAACAAAATTCTACTTGGACACACTTACTTGGAAAATTTGAGACTCTATTTGACACTATTGGAAAACTTTGACAAAGTTGAGATCCAAATTTCATGGTTAACACAAGATGCAACAACTATCTTGCTAAGGAATCAGAAGTACCTCCTATATTACTAAAATATCATCAAGGAGAGACATCTTGTAATCCCCTATTCAATCAAGAGTCACTCACAATGGGTGCTCCTCATCAAGAATGGAGTAGAGATTTTGAGGAATACAAAAATGAACAAACCGAAAAAGATCAAGACAACAGTAGTGAAGAAGAACTACATATCAACCATCCTTTGTTTGACTTAGATAGTGATGGAGACGTACCCGAGGAAGAGTACAACAAACTCAGACAAAGTAGAAAATTCCAAAGGACATTGGAAAGAATCATTGGTGAAGACAAGGAGAAGTAATTCCTACATCTAGCATTTCTTGGAGTCAAACTCCCTAAATATTATGATGTTGAGAGACAAAAGGAGAAAGAGGTACCAACACCTATTACTATTCTCACCAAACAGTTGACCTTAATGCAATCCAAACTTGCAACCCTCAAACAAGAGAAGGTCAAACCAACAAAAAAATACTCTTTGGACCACATATGTCCATTTCCTTTTGACAAGAGTATCAACATAGTTCCATCAAGCTGAACTTGCAACCCTCAAACGAGAGAAGGTCAAACCAACAAAAAAATACTCTTTGGACCACATATGTCCATTTCCTTTTAACAAGAGTATCAACATGGTTCCATTTCCTCCCAACATGGCAAGGCCAAAATATGACAAGTACATGGGAGAAACTGATCTGCATGACCATGTGAGAGAATTTTGTGTTGTAAGCATTGAGTACATGCATGAACCTACATACCTAATGAGGTTGTTTCTGAGAAGTTTAGGCGGAAATGCTATGGAGTGGCTCTCCAAACTCACACTAAGTGTGAAGTCTTTTGAGGAGTTAATTCAACATTTTGTCCAAGATTACTCCTATAATATACAACATAACATAACCATGATGGACCTATGTAACACAAAGCAATGAACCGGTGAATCCTTTACACACTTTTTACAAAGGTGGATGAAAATATTTGCTAGGTACTCAAGACAAATACCCGAATCATAAAAGATGGAAATCTTTATTAACAACTTGGTACCCAAAATGAACTATGCATTGCAAATGCAAGATTCACCAAGCTTTGGTAGGATGATGGAAAATGTCATCCGTGCTGAAGATGTCATGATCAAGAAAGGAGAAATCACACTCCAAAGTGATAAAAAATCTACCAACTACAACAACAAGCCCAAATGGTGGAAACAAAAAAATAATGGTGTTAATGATGGAGTGGTAGATGCATCTAATGCTAATCCTAAACTAGCATTGTTCAATCTAATGAACAACTTACAAGCGACCAAAGAAGCTAAGGTAACAACCACAATACCAAGAGAAAATAATGAGAATAATAAGAGTAAACCATGGACTAGGCCTCAAAGAACATTTAATCCATTGGGAGAACCTCTTGAGATAGTTTTGAAGACACTTTTGGATAATAAAGTCCTCACAATTCCCGATTAAAAACCATGGGAATTAGAATTCAAACCAAGATGGTGGGATGACAATTCTTATTGTGTCTTTCATAAAAACAAGGGACATAAGACTAATAACTGTGTTAAGCTTAAACATGTTATACAAGACCCTATTGAAGGAGGTAAAAACAAAGTGGAAGGACATACCACTAATGAATACCATATGACATTTAAAAAACTGTTTCCTAACTACGAAAAAGGGGAAGCTTCTAAAGGAAAAGGGAACAAAGTAAATTACACCTACTCCAATAACGACAATGTGATCAACATGTTGGATATTGAATGTGAATCAATCAATGTGATCACTATTAAAGGTGCTAAAGACACATCAATACAATCAAATGTGGTGACTCGAAGTCAAGCACAAGTCACGATCAAAGGCACACAATCCTCATCCAAATAAGTGACGTCTTCCAAAACACTAGTTGTCACAATTCCCAAACTAGCAACATCAAGACAAATAGTTACAATCCCATCTGTAAATTATAACTTGGTAGATCAACTACAAAGAACCTCAACTCAAATTTCTATATTTGAGCTACTAAAGATCTCTTTACTGCATAGGTAAGCTCTTGAACAAGCCCTTCATTCTACAAATGTTCCAAAAGACATTGATGTAGACAAATTCCAGGCAATGGTTAATCATATCTCAGCTCCACAATACCTATCTTTTTCGGAAGAAGATGAAAAATCATCTAATCATCCACATAACCAACCCCTACACATTGAAGTCTTGATTCACAAATCTTGTGTCAGACGTGTATTGATAGATGGAGGCAGAGGGTTGAACATATGCACTCTCAATCTAATAAATAAGTTTAGACTTTCAGAACAAACCATTGACTCAAGGAGTAAGATAAGTAGAAAATCATATGATGAAGAAGATAGATCATCCAAAGAAATCATTGTTCTACCAATCAAAATAGGACCAATTGAATGAAATGTGATCTGTCAAGTTCTCAATCTACCATTGGCCTATAACATTTTACTAGGGAGACCTTGGATACATGAAATTCAAGCAATGCCATCTACTTACCACCAATGCATCAAATTTCCACATAATGGGGTGGAAGTAACAATTCCTGCAGATGCAAGCTATACTTGCAACAATGTCAAAGAAAATATTATGGTTCCTCATAATAAGGAAGTCCCAAAAAAATCTGTACATGAAACGTCTAAAGACATGGTGATGAGAAGTTTTGGAAAGACACTAAAACTTGAAGAAAACAGTATGGGAAAATACAAGCTAGACATCACCCCGTCATTAACAGAACTTGTTGTGTCTCCAAGATCTTATGGGAAACCTTCCTCATCTTTCACACCTACAACATCAAAAGAACAGACATTCATAAAGCAAGTGGTATGGTAAGATCCTCTACTTCTCAAGAGGATGAAAAGGAAGATAAAACAGTCTTGGTTTGGCTCTACAAAGGAGAACCAAAAGAAAATGAGGTAAAACATGTCGAGATATCCCCAGAAAAGTATGGTAAAGGATATGACCTTCTCAAACAAATGGGATATAAATGGAAGGGACCTTTAGGAGATAAAGGAAAAGGACTTGTTGAACCTATACACATGGAATTTAGAAACACCAAAGACAAAACAGGATTAGGTTTCAATAACAATTCTAAAAACTCTACTTCAAGAGATGGTCCAATTTTTTATGAAGTGGTGATAAAGAAGAAGAAACAACATTATAACCATGGAAATATGAGATATTATTGCATATTGGTACAAAGTATCCCTAATATCAAGGAGAAAGATATGTACCTACTTTTGTAGCACAACAAGAGACTCATCTTCCTTTATTACCACAAGATACTATCCAAGAGGTAGAGGAAACAACAAAAGACTCTCCAGAAGTCCCATTGATAGAAGAAACTCTTGAAGAAATACCCCAAGCACAAGATTTACATCCTAACTGGGGGCAGTTGGTCACAATTTCACATGTCCTAGATTTACCTCACTTTGATCTACAAGTGGCTAATATGGTACATCATGTAACTATTTCTGAGTTTCTAAATATATTTGATGATAAAATAACAGACTCACATGATTATGAATGGGATAACATGTCTGATGCTACTGTGGACATTGAGGTAGATGCGATTCACAAATTTGCATCTCTATTGGAGAGAGGAGAGAGTTCTAACACTTTCCCTAACACTGTTGTTGTTCCATAATCGGATGAGATACCACTGCCTAGGATTTTTTATGGCAATACTGGTGTTTTACTAGGTCTAGAGAACATTCTAAGGATACAAGCTACCATTTTGACGAGAGAAGAAGAAGAAAGCTCAACTAATGATTCACTAGATTTAGGTCCGCATATTACTAACAATGACCCTATTAATGACAATTCGACTCTTGATGATCTAAACATTGTAGAAATTGACTTAACGGAACATGTCTTGTCAGTTAATAGTTTTGATGCTGACGCGATGCTGTCCTTACCAAGATCCAAATCATTATCCTTGATAAACCCTGACCTAATTGATTGGACTAATTCAAATCCTACTCCTATCATGAACTTTCCTAATGACTACACTTTGTCATGTTATCTAAATGCTTGTGAACCTTATCCTTCTTCCACCAATGCAAGGAGTGTGAACATGATAGAGGGGGATATCAAGTTTTGTAGTCACAAATTGAAAAATAAAAAAGAAAGAAAAGAATTGATGGTGAAAACCACGTTGTGGCAATATCAGATTCTAAAAAAGTAAAAAATAAAAGATGCATCTGATGGTGAAAACCACTCAGAGGCACCAAAAGATGAGATTCTTGATATCCTCCCTGAGAACTTTCAAGAAAGATCTTTAGTTTTGATAGAACCAACACACCCGGTTAACTTGGGAACAATAGAAGCTCCTCAATTTGTTCACCTAGCACTGTCCTTATCAGAAGAGGAAAAGATACAATTCACTGAGTTCCTGAAAGAGAAAAAGATCAAATTTGCATGGTCTTACACTGATATGCCTAGACTTGATCCTAAATTAATAATGCATCATTTATCTATAGCTCCTGGGATCAAACCCGTGAAAAAAAATTTAAGAAAGTTGCATCCTCATGTTGCATTACTGGTAAAAGCAGAGCTAAAAAACCTATTGAAAGATGGATTCATAAGAGTCATCACTTATGCAAGATGGATTTCTAATGTGGTACCAGTATCTAAAATAGATAAATCTATCAGGATTTGCACAGACTTTAGAGACTTAAACAAAGCATGTCCTAAAGATGATTTTCCATTGCCAAACATTGATATTATTATAGATCTCACAAGCAGGCTATCAGATGTACTCACTCATGGATGGATTCTCGGGATATAACCAAATTAAGATTGCTCCTAAGGACCAAGATAATACAATATTCACATGCGCATGGGGGGAATTTTGTTGGAACGTCATGCCATTTGGATTAAAGAATGATGGTGCTACATACCAAAGAGCTATGACAACCATCTTCCATGATATGATATATAAAAACATGGAGATTTATGGGGAGGATACCTTAGCCAAATAAAAAACAAGGACTACTCATATTGAAGACCTAAGAAAGATACTAGATCGCATAGAACAATTTCAACTTAGGCTTAATCCAAAGAAATGTGCCTTTGGAGTCCAATTAGGGAAGCTCCTAGGGTTTATTGTATCAGCAAAAGGAATTGAGGTGGACCCTAAAAAAGTAAAAGCTATACTAGAAATGTCACCTCCACAAAATATTAGTCAAATGAGGATGCTACAAGGAAGACTCCAATCCATCATGAGATTTATGTCACAACTAGCAGACAGAGCACAACCTTTTACTAAACTGCTGCATAAAGGTGTTACCTTCAAATGCGACAAACATTGTGAAAAAAAAATTAAATAATTAAAGGATTAATTGGCTACTCCTCCCATTCTCATGACACCTATTCATGGAAAGCCATTACTCCTATATATCTCAGCTACGACTACATTGCTGGGAGTATTGCTGGCAAAAGAAGATAAAAATAAAAAGGAAAGAGCAATCTACTATATCAGTAGGACTCTGGTGTATTATGAAGTCAATTATAGTATAATTGAAAAATCTTGCTTAGCAGTTGTCTTTGCATCACAAAAATTGAGACATTATATGTTGTTACATACAATAAAGCTTATTGCAAAGATAGATCCTCTTAAATATCTCTTAAAACAACATTAACAGGAAGGATAGAAAAGTGGGTCCTAATTCTAAGTGAATTTGATATTGAGTATGTGGATAGAAGGGATATTAAAGTACAAGTCCTTGCAGATCAATTAGCTAATTCACCCTTGCAAGATGACGCAACTTTGATAATTGAATTTCCTGATGAAACAATCATGCATTTAACTGAACATCCATGAAATATTTATTTTGATGGCTCTTTCACACAACAAGGATTTGGAGCAGGAGTTCTCTTCATCACTCCTCAAGGCTACAAGATACCTAAAGCATACAAATTGATGTTCCCATGCACAAATAACATTTCTAAATATGAAGCATTGGTGAATGGTCTTAAGCTGGCTATGGAATGGAAGATAATAGAGTTACATGTGTATGGTGACACTTAGGTCATTATTAACCAAGTAAATGAAGATTATCAGAGTAAAGATGAGAAATTAATGCCTTACAAACAACTGGTTGAAGACCTGAAAAAGTATTTTGTCTTCGTCACATTGCAGAAAATACCAAGAATAGAAAATAAATTTGCAGATGCTATGGCTACACTGGCATGCATGTTATAACTAGAATAACATCAATTCCAATATGACTTCTTGGTGTAAGAATTATCCTCTTAAGCTTTTGATACACCTGAGTACCAAATAATTTATGCTTTGAATGCCCAAGACCAATCTCGGTATGCCAAACTCATTACCTATCTTACTGACCAAACTATACCTGATGACCTATCAAAGAATGAAAAATTATCCTTAATTAGGACAACATCACGTTATGTCCTCATTACTAATAACTTATATAGATGAGGTCTTGACGGTATACTTCTTATGTGTTTAGAACAAGAAGAGTTGTATCACGCATTAAAATAGGTTCACGAAGGTGTATGTGGATCACACTTAAATGACTTTTCATTAGCTAAAAAACTACTAAGAGTTGGCTATTATTGGCCCACAATGGAAAAAGATGTTCTATTTTCAAAAAAATGCCACAAATGTCAAACACATGGAAATCTCATACATGCTCCTGCTAGAGAACTTATACCATTTATAGCACATTGGCCATTTCAACAATGGGCCTTTGATTTGGTTGGACAAGTTTATCCTAATTCTTCAAGTGGACACAAGTACATCATTACAACCATTGAGTATTTCAGTAAGTGGGTTGAGGTCGTGTCATTGATCAAAGCCACTAGTAAACATGTGGCTATGTTCATCTTGAACTACATTATTTGTAGGTATGGGATACCCTCTTCTCTTGTAATAGATAATGGGGCTCAGTTTAAAAAATAAGACATCGAAGATCTTTGCACGCAATTTCACATCACTCAACATTGTTCTTCAATCTATTATCCTCAAGGTAATGGACAAGCTGAGATATCAAGAAAGAACATTCTTAAAATCTTACATAGAACTGTGAGTAAGTCTGGCAGAGACTGGCATTTGCAACTAAATCTGGAACTATGGGCCTACAGAACAAGTATTAGACCACCAACTAGAGCCACGCTATTTTCTCTAGTCTATGGCGCAAAAGTAGTGCTTCCTATTGAAGTAGAAATTCCATCTTTGCGGGTATCTCTCCAAGGTCTTGTTACTGATGAACAATACCGCATTGATAGGGTTAATGCACTAGAACTACTTGATGAGCGCAAACAACAAGCGTTCAATCATCTAAAAGTGTACCAAAAACAAATGTCAAAAGGATACAATAAAAAGGTCAAACCATGACAATTTCAAGTGGGAGATCTCGTTCTAAAAGAGAATCCTAAAAACCAGCTGAATAGATAACAAAAAGGAAAGTTTGAACCCAACTGGTTGCGGCCTTATGTCATTACTAGAACTTTTGGGAATGGAGCATATCAGTTAGCTACACCTAAGGGAGATGTTCTTCCTGGTCCCATTAATACTCTACATTTGAAGTGGTTCTACGCTTGATATCTGGCTAGCAGAGCTTGGGCAGTGAAAAATTCTCAGAAAATACCAAAAAATTAGAAAATTGATCCTGAAGAAATCCAAAAACAGTGGAAAAAGTCCTGCAAAAAGGGTATCCTTGGTGAAAACCTGGCAAACAGGCGCCTTGATACTAAAAAAAGAAGAAAAAAAGAAAAAAGAACAAAAAAATTGAAAAAGAGAAAAGTGCCTTGGCGAAAACTTGGCAAATAGGCATCTTGGTAGAAAAAAAAAAGAAGCTTTGCCAAGTGGTGAAAACCTAGCAAACATGCATCACTCATACTCTATGCTTCATCTATCAATGTATTGATGATACTAATCCTTCACGATCGCACCTATGCTATTGGTTGACTCTGATTCCTTACAAATGCCATATCCTTGCCTGGGATTGGTCTGCATTTGCGTCTTAGGAATAGTCATTGTGCACTGCAGACATCTTTGCTAGCATGTTCAGTTTACGTCTGCTAGGTTGTCCTAGGTTCCTGTCTAGGATGGTTTGTCTCTGAAAATAGTATTTCTCAATACTTGCATCAAAATATCACTATCACAAACAGAGGTGTTTCTTCAACACCACCTATCTTTAATAGACATCATACTAGTGTTTCTCAACACTTTAATCAAACACTTTAAACCTACTAGTGTTTCTCAACACTTTAATCAACCAGTGTTCCTAAACACTACATTGGATTGCAATCATCGATAAAGTTAATCTCATATACTCAGACATGAAAAACATATTGCTTGATTCCTAATTCTGATTGATGAATCTCTATTATGCTTGAAAAATGAATCCACGGTATTTCTCAATACTACTTAAACACATAGACTGATCTTGGTTTGATTATGACTCTTTTATGTTCCCGTGATGTTTCAAACTAGGGGCATCTAAGCTGTTATAAATTTTATTTGATTGATTATCAATTGGTGATTGTTATGTCTTTCGAGTTACTCCATGACGTCTATTCAAAGACAAAGAGTTGCAAAGACATGGGGCATAATGTTTTCTTGGTTTTCTATGTATGGTGATTGTTTCAATGATCCTATAAATTTCACCTAACTTGGATGTTTATGGTAAGAGCTGCCAACATGAGTGGATAGCCGCATATATCTCAATCCTAGTTATGTGTAAACTACAGTGAGGTTGAACCAATTTCCTTCTCTATTTCTAAATCAACTTCTCAGTAAGGTGTATGTACCCAAGGATATGAATACTGAAGGTCCTTACAAGTCACATATTTTACATTACACTTGAACATAACCTGATTCCTAAAAGTAAAAGGAGATAACTGACTTGTCATCCTGGCCTCTACGCCTTGATGCTTAGGTTTATTTCTGACATTGCATCCAATACACATAGTATTCATACTCTCATGATACCAGTGAGTATTATTGACAATTTTACTATCAGGTGATGTCCATTACAAAAATGCCCAATGATGATAAAAATGTTACAATGTATACAAATCAGTGACAGTCCTAAGAGTCTGCATGTAGATGCATTTAGAGATTACCTGATTCATTTTTGAAAAACAACATAAGGGACTTGAGCTCAAAATTATTTCCTGGTTCATTCGAAATCTAAGCTAATTACATAATCTATATTACTGATATTAATGTCGTTGCATATCCATGACATACATTTTGCATTCATACATGAGAAAGAGAAAATACAAAAACAAAGAATTCAAGCATTGCATTTACTTTTACATCCTAAATACATCCATACATATATTTGCATAAAGAAAATCCCAAAACATACATTTGCATATTCATCTAGCATCATTGAAACACATTTATATATCAGTAATAAATCAAAGAGCATAAATGATATCATCACATGAATCTAATCTAACTCACCAAGAGACCAAGTACATAATCACATGTGCATCAATCTACACATCTATCCAAGAAAAGAGAACCCATGAACATATCAAGATCAGGAACAACTATCTCAGATATATCAATGATGGAACTGATCAAAAGTCTACAAAAGAGTATCAAAATATTAGTGTGAAATAGATAACAAGTATCAGAGGTCTACAATATAATGGATGATCTCAAAAGGATCAATATATACAAAAAGACTCAAAATATCACAAGTACACAATTAGGTATGACTTCCACCCTCTCCCTGATCTAGAGGAGGAGGTGGTGGTGCAGGATGAACTGGTGGAGGCATCACTCCCTCAGACTATTGTGCTACCCAAGAATAAGAAGGATCTCTTTATCCCTTTGGAACTATAGCATAATACAAACCAAAATAGTACATAGCTCTCTGACCCTATTGTGTCGCTATATAGGCATGTGTATCTCGCACTCCTCTCAAGCACTCAAGCTGTACATCTTTGTTCGCTAGTAAAGCCTCCAATATAGTGACTCTAGCCCTGAGCTGCTTGCGCTCTCGCTAACACTGAGATAAATTGTCACTATCCCTGCCAGAACCTCTGCCAGTATCTCTAGGTGGATCTTGTCGATGGGGTCTTTTCCTATTGATCTTTATTGTTATCTATGTTGTTATCTCTACCACTACCTAGTAAGCAATTGACCAGGATCTCTCCGTGGAGGCATGAACCTAAAATGAGTCTGTCTGCCCTATCTCCATCATTCGGAGGTGGGCACCTACCATCTCTCCCTCTGTCCCTCCCTCTGTCTCTCCCCCACCTCTTGGATCTCTCTATGATCCATCTCTACCTCTGGCAGGTCTATCATCATTTGGATCATAATCTAAAGGGTCCTCTATATGAGTAACTGCCTCATTCGAAACTGTGAATCTTGAAAATGGATACTGTAACATATGGGTGAGATATCCGTCAGAACAACCTGCATCTACAACCTCTAGAAGAATTTACCATCCCACTACAACCATCTAACTAATCTCCTATTGATAAGTCTTATATACTAATTGGGCACCCCACAGTGGCTCCTCATCTCAGATCCAGGCATATACTGATACATCTTGACACCTGCCATGTATATGGCCATAATGCCTCAAAACACGTGTCACCAAAAACCTCTCTACAATGTATTCGGTCTGCCCAATCAAGTACCTACTCTTAAATAAATATGGCATCTGCAGCCTATCTATGGCCCACTCCTCACAATCAAGGTAGGGACGCCATATCACAACAATCATGTCATCAAATAACCGGTGCCAATACTCTACCTTGCCCAGATGGGGCTGCTGAATCAATCCAAAGTACATATATACATAAGGCTACTGCACTGCTCACTGTCTGTCAACAATCAGATGTGTCACATGGATATGCTCTCAGGCCTAGATCTGCTAAACTAAATCCCTACAGTCATGATGCAAGAATACTGATAGACAATCTCATGAAGATCTCTATATATATATGGGCTAATATGCAGCTACCCCAAGCGAATCTGCGAGATTTTCCAATCATCTACTCTAGAGTATCTACCCAGCCACACATAAAACCATGTTGTCTTTTATCAGGCATTAGGATGCCTCCAATCAATCTGGCAATATATAGTGGTACCCGATCGTAATGATCACACATATGATCCCAAGTCAAATATCGATGCACTATGGTCTGATCTCCAAAGAATCTCTGTGTCGATGCAATGGCTATAGCAGAGTGGGACTCAAACTGTACTTCCTGACCCATAATTAGAATCTATAAGATATGCCACATGTCCTCGAGTGTGACGGTCATCTCACCAGTCAGGAGATGAAAGGTTTTATTCTCTAAATGCCATCTCTCAGTAATCGTGGTCAATAACCCATGATTTACCCTGATATCAGGTAAATCTATAAGAGAAGCTAATCCTACTCAAGCTATGATCTATAGCTCTGGATCTATCAATGATCATGATAAAGCAAGGACCCAACCTGGATACGGTCCTTGGAAATAAACTACCTCAAAATTAGTCTGTCAGCAAAAAGAAAAAACAAGTTCAAATCAACATTCTAGCTAAGGCAACTATGCAGAAAAGCTATCGGCTAATTGTTTTTGGTATTCAGAAAGTGAAAAATAGTCAAAATCAGAAAAAACCTAACTCCTAAACTAGAAACGACCCTATTTTTACAGGTTGTGATCCTTTTTACGGGATGCAGTACAAGATTTCTGGGATGCGATGGGGCATACGAGAAGCGACCCTATTTTAACAAGATACAACACAGGCTGCGGGATGCGATCCTGTTTCCATAGAATGCAAAAAAACATCAAAGATTAACCAAAATTACCCTATGCAATGCAAAAATAGAAAACAGGGTGCGATCCCAAAATTACGGGATGCGACACGGGATTTCAGGTAAAAATGGGAAGCGGCGCGGGATTAACTGGACGTGATCCCTTATAGGGGGTGTGACACAAAATTAAAAGAGACATAACTCTTGCAAAAATTGATAAAAATAGAAATTGAAAACATGGAAAGGTAAGTTTTTAGGTACTTACCGGCGGTGGGTAATTGGCTGGGGGCTGGTGTCGACTAGCGAGCTCAAATCGATGTTTATGCATAGGGACCACCATCTTCTCTGTAGAGCTCTGAAATGACTAAAGATAAAAGTGAAAATGAATGGGTAAAAAGTGAATTTTGGGATATATATTAAACTTTATGAGCTATTTAGGAGCTCCAGAACTCCTCCCAAAATATAAAAATTCAATTTTGTTCCTTTATGATCTATCAGGAATGAAATCGAACGTGCAGACTATGTTTTTAACAGCACAGTACACATTTTGCGACAACCTCCCAAAAATGTAGAATTGTGATACATGTTCCGAAAATGATTCACAGGCTTTACACAATCAGTTTTCCGGGTTCTCTATCATCAAAATTGCACATTTTTCATCAAAATCTTGGTCATACATCATTTTACCAGACTCAGAACTCACATTTTCATGTAGTTAACATGGTAAACTTGTGTTTTCTCTTAACACACCTTCGCTTCTTCATTTCTTCTAATTGATTCTTTCTTGATTCAATCAATCATTTCATGTGATATATCATTCTAAAGAGGGATTTTATTCTTTTTCCTTCGATTTCATTCCTGAGGGGGCATGATCACACTTAAATCAATCAAATTCTTTATCAAAATCATTAAAATGACTTCACAATCAAAATACTAAGGGCATGGAAGTTTCCCTCGACTAAGTCAGGACTGTTGGATAGAAGGCTTCGGTTCTCACAATTTGGATATCTTATGTCTACATATTCTCATATCTTTATTAAGCTCTTGGAAGCTTCATATTGACATTCGTTTGATCAAGTTTAGAGTCAGTATTATCAATTCTCGTTCAATCAAGTTCAGAATTGATACCTCAGAGCTCCTAGTAGATTTGTACTGACCTTCATTCGATCAAGTTCGGCGTCAGTATTATCGATTCTTGTTCGATAATCAAGTTCAAAATTGGTATCTTCAAGATCTTTGTTGACCTTTGTTCGATCAAGTTCAAAGTCAATACTATCAGTCTTAGTTCAATCAAGTGCGATACTGATCTTATCAGACATTTTGTTCAATCAAGGGTGGAATTCTCAAAATTTTTTGAAGTCAACATCAAACTTTCTTTGAATCAATGTGTTGCTTGCATATCAATTCAAAGAGGGGCAAATGTAACCAACCTAATTTGGTCTTCTCTGACCATAGACCCTATTTTCCCTAAGTGTGATCATACCCCTAATTATGTCATGACAATTCTTCAATTAATTGACATAATTCATTTAAATCAA
Source organism: Thuja plicata (assembly GCA_018584345.1). NCBI lineage: Eukaryota > Viridiplantae > Streptophyta > Pinopsida > Cupressales > Cupressaceae > Thuja > Thuja plicata. Next base: position 1,028,414 of record MU223203.1, on the reverse strand, counting down.
ATTTAATCTCCTAAGTGATCTAATCACTAAATTACATTAATTCCTTAGCCAATTAAATCAAATCAAATCAATTAAATAAAAAATAATCAAATACATGGCTAAAATAACTAATAAAAAGGAATTAAATAAATCCTAATTACAACTCCTTTTTTGCAAAAGGGAAAGTCAAATCCCTAGCCAATGAGGGTTAAATCAGTTGGATCACCTCACATAGATCACCAAAGATTCAACCTCCACATCTCTTCAACTTTCAATCCTAACCTCTCATTCCTCAAATTCTTCTATAAATGGAATTAATATTGAGCTCAATGGGCCCCTAATTTTAGAATTCATTTTCAAACTTATGTTGCTCATATTCTTAGAGATTTCTATTGCATTTTAGCTCAACTTTCTTAGAAATTGTCATAATCTTTCATTTGGAGCTTTAAAATGAACTTTTCTTGAGCATTTTAGATTAAATCCTTTAAATCTTCCATTCTAAGAATGAACGTGTCACTGATTAATGCATAATCTAAGGGAAAATTATAGCATTCTTCAAACTCTTCTTGAATAGGGAGAAATATGTCAAATTTAGTGATATTTGTGTGTTTTCCCTTGATTTACATGTTTATTTCACTAATGCAATTACATATTGAAGTGTTGTGTTGCAGCTAGCAGATCCACAAAATACACACACATGCACAAGAAGAAGGAATTGACTATGGAGAAACTTTTGCACCCGTTGCTAGACTTGAAGGAGTAAGACTACTACTTGCATACGCTGCATATAAATGATTCAAAGTATATCAGATGGATGTTAAGTCTGCATTTTTGAATGGAATACTATAAGAAGAGATATACATTGAACAACCTGGAGAGTTTGTTGATCGTGATAAGACAAACATGGTATGTAAGTTACACAAAGCATTATATGGACTGAAACAAGCACCGAGAGCATGGTATGAAAGATTACATTCTTATCTTATAAGTATTGGATTTATTAAAACAAGTGACAATAGAAATTTGTATTTAAAAGGAGAAAATAATGATAAGACCCTTATTGCTGAAATATGTGTTGATGATATTATATTTGGAGGTAATGATAACCTATGCACTTCATTTGCTGATGAAATGAGGAAAGAATTTGAAATGTCAATGTTTGATGAGATCAAATTTTTTCTTGGATTGGAAATTATACAACAGACTGTAGGTATCTACATTACTCAAGAAAAATACATCAAGGAAGTACTAAAGACATTTAAAATGGAAGAAGCAAAACCAGTCAGAACACCTATGGTGATAGGATGCAAATTGACAAAAGAAGACAAGACACCAGAGGTAAATTAGACTTTGTATAGATCTATGATTAGTAAATTGATGTATGTTGTACACACAAGACCTGACATAGCACACGCAGTTTGAATAGTTGCAAGATTTTATGTTAATCCTAGAGAATCACATATGACTTCTGTAAAAAGAATTTTTAGATATTTGAAGAATACTAAAGATTATGGACTTTGGTACAAAAGAGAAGGAAAGTTCAAATTGAAAGTTTATACTGACGTTGATTAGGCTGGGAACATTGATAATAGAAAGAACACTACTGGTGGAGCATTCTTTATTGGAGAAATATTATTTACTTGGATAAGCAAGAAGCAAGGATGCATATCTCAGTAAACTGCAGAAGAAGAGTATGTTGTTGCTGCTGCAAATTGTTTGAACATAGCATGGATAAAACAACTGTTAAAAGGAATGAATGAAGAGATCACTGACATACTGATAATTTACTGTGATAATACAAGTGCTACAAATATTTCAATGAATCTTTTGATGCATGAAAAGACAAAGCACATATCTATCAAATATCACTACTTGATGGAACAAGTACAAGATAACCAAGTAATACTGGAATATGTACAATCAAAAGAACAACTTGCAGAAATATTCACAAAACCCTTACCGAAGGATACATTTGAGTACTTGAGAGGTAGACTTGGGGTTCATCCCTTGTATATTAATAACTAAGATGATTAGGAGGTTGCATCAACCTACATGAAATCAGAACCTATGTTTATGCAAAAGATGAACTAGATTGACACAAACATATTAGTACACTGAAAGGTACCTACTACACCGAACATCATAGATATTTTATTTGGCTACTGAAGAGCTATATATTTATTTTTGGCATTGTTTTCAAAGGGAGAGATAATCAATGAAATATCTATTCATCCAAGGGAGAAAAGAGAAAGGGAGAGACATATCTAATCTAAAGAGAGATTCAAGAAAAGAAAATTCAAAACTGCAGGGAGAGTCTGCATGGTGAGTTTTTTAATACTAAAACAACTTATATATTCAAGCTAAGGAGAGCTATAGAATTGTTGCAGTTGTAGAAAAAAAGTTTGGTATTTTGTGTATGGAATTTTATATTGTATATTTCATATTGTTTTGTCATCAATGTCAAAGGGAGACATTGATTAACTACAACTGATTGTATGTTTGAATTCATTTGTTGATATTCAACCGAGTTACAGGTGTGATGATAAACATTATCAGTTAATGTATTTTCATTGATGTCAACTTATTTGAGTATTATTATGGTGGAAAATATTTGTTATGTATTGAAGAACTGAAACAAACAAAGTTTATGTGGTCATAAAATGACAAGTTCTGTATACATTGAGAGACAGTGAACACCGAGTAAAACACAATGTATACTGATCATATTGTTAACTGAGGAAGGGATTACTGACACAACAAGGTATTGGACGAGCAATTAATTCAAACTGAGACCAAATAGAATGCTGAGCTGACAATTGATGATTTTGAGGTAAAAGATAAAGTTTTTTATTTTGATCAAACGGCTATGAAAATTCAACGAAGATCAGACAACAACAATTGAAACATGTTTTTAACACAACTGTCGAGGAAGGTTTAAATGGTAAAATCAATGATGGAGATTAAGCGGCAAAATTTGAAGGATGAAAATTAAATGAGACATGGTGTCTATATAAGAGACAAGAGATTGGTTATAAAAATACATGCGAGCACAGATGTTGAAGCGCACATGAAAAGTTTATGCATAACTGATCAAACTGGTTAAAGATATAACCGAGCATTTTCTGTAGATATCACCGAGCAAATAGAGGAAAGAGCATTATCGAGCAGAATAGAGTATGGTGAATCAGACAAACTGAAGTGAACAAATTGATCATAGGTATTATGTACTTAGCATAGATCAGAAAATCTGCAAAATAGATTTGTATTTGAATCAGATCATTACTGTATCAATTTGACATTGTTATAGATAAATCTCTTAACCGAGTAGGACAATGAAAGTCTTTATTATAACATTCAAAGAATGTTGAGTGTTTTCTTGTTGAACCCATAGTGAATGCATGGTCAAGAGAGAACTGTTAGTTTTAAATCCTCTAACTAGGTCACATTTAACAGTGTGCATTGTAACCTTTAACAGGGTTGGCTCTTCACCGAGCTCACTTCAGAAGAGTGAAAATATTTTGGGTTACCAGTCCCAGGTGGTTTTTCCCTTAGCAGGATTTCGATGTAAAAAATATATGTGTCAATATGCATGAATCTTGTGGATTTTTATTTTACTTTACACTTTATTTTATTGACCTAGATCGGTAATCACGGTATTAATTTACTGACATTCGGTAAACATTATTGACTAAAGTTTGAGATACATAATACATTTCCACAGAGCTTAATTATATGTTTGAATTTGTTTTAATATACATCTGGAGGAATTTTGGACTGTAGGATAATTGAGAGGAAACTGAGTCTAACTGATTCACGCCCCCCCCCCCCCCCCCCCGCTCTCAATTATTCTTACAGTAAGCTCAGGGAAGAGAAAACAATTCCAAACTGAATCTGAGTTGAGCCACCCCAAAAGTAAGCCAAGAAGAAAATATGTTATAGGTAAAGATGAAGAAGATGAAGAACTGATAGAAACTAAGTAAATTAGAAAGTTCAATGTTGCAACACATAGACATCCTTCTAATGTTGATGATATTTGTCACAACATCTAGAATTCAACAGGTTTGTCAGGTTTTAAGTTTATTAAGTTTGAGAAATTAAGAAAAATTGATAAGGCTAAGATAGAAGAAGCTATGATGGACATGTTAGTATCATATAAGATGACACCTTTGGAGATTAGGAACCTAGTCCCTGATGAACTAGCAAAAAAAATTGATGAGAGATGACAACATGTCATTATGACGGAAAGGAAAATCAAAGAAGGAGCATTAGCTCAAATTATGCCTGAGTTAACAAAGAAGCAAAAAGCAAAATTTATGGATCAATATAGGAATATATTCATTCCAAAATTGAGAGCATGTTCTATACTGAAGAATGATGTAGAAGGTGTTGTAAAACGAACCCAAATGATATGGAAGATTATCTTTGGATTAATAGTTGACAAGAATAAGGATGAAGGCACATCTAAACAAATTGAGCTTGACAACAAAGAAGACATTGATGAGCCAGATAATACTAAGGATAAGACACATGATGATATTGAAGATGAAATGATTAACATTGTTGAGGATGATTTGAAGGAAGGTGTTGAAGATGAGGAGAAAGATAATGTTGAGGAAGAACAAATTGAGGACTTAATAGTTGATGAGGTAACACAAGGTTTGAATGCCGAGGAATAGGGAAAAGAGGCACTCATAATTCCATATTCACCTACCGAGGGAAACCTTGAAGACAATGTTGAGGGAGATAAAAGCAAAGAAGAACAAGCAGATAAGTCTGCATTAGATATCTCCAAATCACTTGAAGAAGTCACAGAGGTGACCAAGACTCTTGAGACCGAGGAGAAACAAGAGCCTAAGGAGGAAGAGGCCATTCAAGCATTGGTACAATTACCTAATGTTACTCTTCTTATATTTATTGAACTTAAGAGTGTTGATACATTTTTCAAGCATATCCTTAATACTCAGAAGGAGATAGTATCAATCAGTGGTGATACTAGTATTTTGAAAGTTGAACACAAACTGAGCAGCAACTCACCAGAGGCAATGAAGAAGAAATCACATAAGAAGATAAGGGTACGAGCTCTGAAGTTACACCTGACAGAGTTATAGTCATTCCAAAATGGGATACTGATAACTTATCTTACGAGCATATGCTAATCTTGCAGGACTTAATGAACAGGAAGAGGAAGCAAGAAGAATTGAAACGAGAACATCAACAGAAGCATGTATTGCATGAAATTAAATTAATCTTTGTTGATGCATTTGAATTTCAATACCTAAATGAGTAGGCACCTATCTTGGAACAACTGGTTCATATTGTTTAGAAGGTGAACACTGATGACATAGATGCAAATGAGAAACTCCTGCAATGATCTGAGAGAAAATTTGAGACCAAGGTACTTGAGAAAGTTGTAGCAAAGCTTACCGAGAAACAAGTTGCACTTTCTAATCTGGTAAGAAACTTAGAAGAAGTGATAAAGAATGTTCTCTCTTCGTACAAACAATTATGTGATACTAAATTCTTTACAAAGGAGAATCAATAGCTTATTCAGAAGCTACAAATAGATTTAAAGTCAACATGACATTCACTGAGCATGGATGCAAGTTCAACTCTTTTCATTTTAGCAGGTTGAATGCCCAAGGGAGACTAGTCGAGCTTATGGCTAATGATAGAAGAATAAGGGAGAAATTGATTTCAATTCAGACAATGTTGATACCTCATTTGGAGGTTATGCAAAAAGAGGTGAAAGAGGCAAAGGAACTAGCACAAAAAGATCCACCTTTGAACATTGCAGAGAGTCTAATTGATCTAACTGCCGAGCTAGAAATCAAATTTCAAGTTTTGGAATCTGTAAGGACAAGTTGGGATAATGCATTAGCAATAATACTACAGATCCATAAACCATTTTTGGATAAGTATGGCTTGACCCCAAGGACCCCAGCAGATCAAAGTAACAAGAGTGACAAAAACAAGGGGGGAATATCATAAGATTCAACAAAGGAAATGTAAGTATGTATGTACATATGTTGTATAGGTAGTGAAGTCTTTATGGAGAAAGACCAATTCAGAATCCTAGGGGGATTTCTGAGTTCTAAGTCTATTTGAGTACTATATTTTTTTTATTGTAAAGGACTAAAGAGTCATGACAAAGTATTTTTGCCACTAATGACAAAGGTGAAGATTGTTGATCTGTAAGTTTTGTTGTCTATTAGTGTTCCACACTTAGTCATAATCAAGGTAGGTTGGTCGGTCATCATTGCGACCGATCCATCCCACTAAGGCCAAGACCAAGAAGTAGTTACTACCGAGCAAGTCAAAGGTCATCGAGTACTCAATGGATACTGAGAAAATGATTGTCAAGTTGAATAGAAGATTTAGTGACGAGCGAAAACATATAGTTATGTTGAGCAAGACAGTATTGACCAAGCACCACTGTTTGGTTATGCCGAGTAAAATAGATTGTGTATATGTGTTTTGAATGGCACAAACACCAAGGTAAACCATTTTGGCCGACTTCTATGGAGCATTTAATGATCATGCACATAAATTTAATGCATTAATTGCGGGTTATTTTAATGATCATAGATCCCTATGCAAGACATGCAACCACTCAAAATTAGGAATGCCTAAGCAACAAAAGGTGACACTACAACATTTGGGGTCTAATTTCGATGCCAATTTGTGACGGCACTACCATTTGTGTGTATTTTTGTGTTTTTTTTTCATGTGCCCCCGATGTTGTCATAATAACGATGATAGCATCATAATTACAACACACGCATGATTATAAACAAAAAAAGAAAAAAAAAAAAGAAAGGTTCATTTCTAATTTTTGTGATTGAGCTGCGTGCGTGACGAGGGATCTTCTTTTGTGAAGCTCGAGCTTGATTCATTTCTTGGCATATGGAAGCCATGACTTGAGGTAGGCATTTGAGCTTTGTCTTCTCATTAATGTACTCAATTTCATTTTGATGGCATTTGTTGATTTAATGGTGCAATATGAATGTTAATATTGGCATTGTTTACATCTTTGCATTTGGAATGCTTGATGACCCGCGAGATTTGAGAGCTAGGGCATCATTTCTATTACCTTCAAGGCATTATGTGAAGTGTTTGATCTCTCTTTATTTGTTTTGTTGTTGATATTCACTATGTGGTACTCCCCGTTTATGATCATTTCATGAGGACATGTCTTGATGGCTCGCGGGCTGCAAGCTAGGGCATCATGCATTGTTTATGAGCTCACTGTTTAATACTGGTATTGTTTACATCTTTTCATTTGGAATGCTTGATGACCTGCGAGCTTTGAGATCTAGTGCATCGTTGCTATTACCTTCAAGGCATTGTGTGAAGTGTTTGATCTCTCTTTATTTGTTTTGTTGTTGATATTCACTATGTGGTACTCCCCGTTTATGATCATTTCATGAGGAAATGTCTTCATGGCTCATGGGCTGCAAGCTAGGACATCATGCATTGTTTATGAGCTCACTGTTTAATACTGACATTGTTTACATCTTTGCATTTGGAATGCTTGAAGACTCACGAGCTTTGAGAGCTAGGGAATCGTTGCTATTACCTTCAAGGCATTGTGTGAAGTGTTTGATCTCTCTTTATTTTTTTTGTTGTTGATATTCACTATGTGGTACTCCCCATTTTTTATCATTTCCCTTTGTAGAAGACCTACTTGGGCCATTGTGCCCCAGACCTATGATAATTCCAGTTATATAATGTTTTGGGATTAAATTGGTGTGTTTGTATACTTTCTCCATTTTAAACTAACCTATCCAGTTTATGATCATTTCTTGAGGAAAAACATGTTATCTTCTTTCCTTTCTACACCATTCTTCTGAGTGCACATGTCCTATAGCATGGTTTTTCTTTCAGAAGTGTATGGCTTTACTATGAACATGCATAATTGTAGATGAGGATCAGTAATAGGATGTCATTCATTTCTTAGATATTTTTGATCGAATCCCCATCTCTCTTTTCTTTGTAGGTTCTAGATCACACAGGAGCACACTGGATTCATACCCGAGTCAAAAATTCATCACTTCAGGCAATGAATGTTGCCCTTATTATTTATGTTCGTCCTCTTATGTATGTATTTACTCTTGAATATTCTTTTAAAAGTTGGCTATGCTCACGACCTATGTGATCCCAGGTGATTTTATCTTTCAATTCCTTTCCTTGTATAGTATATACAAGTTATTTGGCATGTATATACTAGTAATCTTTAGATGCAGAAATTTATTTTCCTTTACATGTATCTTTTCATGAAATGAACACAAATTAAACAAGATCATCTAATAATGCAAACTAGGGTACTGTAGTCACTCATCTAGTAATTAGGTTACTAAATTGGAATGGGCATGAAAAATATGGTAACAATAACCATTACTAAGGATTGAACATAAGTCTAAAAGTCCCCAAACCTATTGTTCTATGTGTCCTTATTGCCTTTGTAATTTTGGTTCAACCCCTATAGGATGCCCAAGCCTAGAGGCCAAAGAAAATACCCAAGAGCACTTGAAAGAAAGATGAATGAAACCATCGTCCTTATGTGGGTAAACCCATATAAGTGTTCTTCCTTTGCATCACAACTCCTACTTGAGGATCCACAATTATGCATTTATGTTCAATACTTATTATTACCTTGGTCTTTTTGAATCTTAGGATGACATCTCAATTGGGAAAGAAAAACCAAAACCTTTCATAGACCAATCACAACCAAGGCATGTGGGTGTTCTTCTGTTATACAGTTATACTCATAAAATATATGTATAGTTATAAAATTTTATGCCTTGAATTTTTATAACATAGCTCCTTAACATAGTTTACTATGCTAAGGAACTGTGTTCAATGTCAAATGCGTTATCAAGCAACAATGTTTCACATGTCGAAGCTCACTTGATCTTCAAGCTTGCATGCTATCAAAATAGAATGGCAATGGTGAGTCAATGCATCTACAACCTCAACAACATGGTAACATTGATCCAATAACAAAAAATACATTACAAATGCCAAGCTCACGGTCTCAATGAAATAAATAGTGTATAAAACAATCTATGGTATAACCTATCATATTATTGGTACTTCATCTATAGTTTTAATTAATGTATGTTTCTTTTGCACACTTTTATGGGGACACCTCAGTAGGAGTTGTCTAGGATGCTAGTTTCTAAATGCATAGAAAATTTAAAATACATGTCATATGAATACCATCACAACAAATAATAGTTTCTTAATGCATGAAAATATTAAAATACATGTCATTAAAATACCATCAAAACAAAGACAAAATAGCATGTGAAAAATATTGACCCAACACTATTGGAAAAAATAGAGGAAAAAATAGCCCAAGTTCAGCAACACGTTAAAACTAAAAGGCAGAGACAAGTTTGTAGATCTGTTTGTCGGTCGCCAAATAGACAACCTTAACATAAAAAATGAACTGGTCATGGAAAACATTTAGTAATAAAAAAATTAGTAGAACAACAGAAAAACCACATTTTTTTAAATTTTATCTATAATATTAATAAGATCATGTGTTTGTGTTTGTCAAACAAATAAAGATCTTTCTTTCTCCAAAAAATAAAAAATAAAATAAAGCTCTTGTTCTTCCAAAATAAGCAAAAAAAGGAAAAGAATTGGCCAGGGAAAACATGTAGTTTGGGCCCCATCATAAATTGGTGATTATAGTATTAAAGATGGGTATAAGGACCTCTTTCTAATGGAGCAAAACATGACTAAACAACTGACATATATCCTATGTTGGAACAAAGTGATTCTACCAAAGGCATGATGTTTCGCTTGGCTAGCAATTAGGAAAATGAATCTGACTAGTGACCGCCTTCATAATTTCAATATTTCCCAACCTTTTCAGGGTGTGTTATATGAGGCAGAAATTGAAAATGTTGATCAATTACTATTATTATGCCCCTTTGCTCAAACTTGTTGGCAACATGTGGTGGGCAAATTGAACATCTCCATGCAATTTCTAAACAATTTGTGGGATTTTTCCAATCATAGCCCATTCTTCATTCCAGATCTTTATTCTCATGTATTTGGCTCTATGCATAAGCTATGATTGTTTGGGCTATCTAGTGGGAACATAACAAGAGAATCTTTAGAAATTATGCTTCACCAGTGGAAGTTGTTATAAAAAAATTGGAGCAATCCATTTTAGAGGTGGTTAATTTGCATGTTAAAGATAAAATTTGCAATTACAAATTCAAAAATTGGGATCCTAATTTTCTTAAGTCATTGAATTTGATTCACACCCCTCCATTTATGATCCCAAATAGCAGCAAACAAAAGGGAGATCATTCAAAAGTTAGATGGATTCCTCCTAATAATCATTCTTTAAAGTTAAATTTTGGTGGCTCTGCATGAGGAAACCCTGGCAAGTTTGGATGTGGTATGTGTCTTCGCAATCACAGGGGTATAGTTTTAGCATTTAAATGTATTTCTTTACCCGATGGGACCAATAATCTAGCTGAAGCATATGCCCTATTTACGGTTTCGAGCTTGCTAGAAATGTTAATATTAGGAAACTCCATATACACAACAACAACAAGCATGAAATGACAACAATAACATCACACACACACACACACACACACACACACACACACATATATATATATGTATATATATAACAAAAAGAGCACCGACCAATCATATGGCAGCCATGAGTTGAGGTAGGCATTCGAGCTTTGTCTTCTCATTAACGTACTCAATTTAATTTTGATGGAATTTGTTTATTTAATATCACAATATGAATGTTAATACTGGCATTGTTTACATCATTGCATTTGGAATGCTTGATGACCCGCGAGCTTTGAGAGCTAGGGCATTGTTTCTATTACCTTCAAGGCATTGTGTGAAGTGTTTGATCTCTCTTTATTTGTTTTGTTGTTGATATTCACTATGTGGTACTCCCTGTTTATGATCAATTCATGAGGAAATATCTTGATGGCTCGCGGGCTGCAAGCTAGGGCATCATGCATTGTTTATGAGCTCACTGTTTAATACTGGTATATTTTACATCTTTGCATTTGGAATGCTTGATGACCCACGAGCTTTGAGAGCTAGGGCATCATTGCTATTACCTTCGAGGCATTGTGTGAAGTGTTTGACCTCTTTTTATTTGTTTTTCTATTTATATTCACTATGTGGTACTCCCCGTTTATGATCATTTCATGAGGAAATGTCTTGATGGCTCGTGGGCTTTAAGCTAGGGCATCATGCATTATTTATGAGCTCACTATTTAATACTGACATTGTTTACATCTTTTCATTTGGAATGCTTGATGACCCGTGAGCTTTGAGAGCTAGGGCATCATTTCTATTACCTTCAAGGCATTGTGTGAAGTATTTGATCTCTCTTTATTTGTTTTTTTGTTGATATTCACTGTGTGGTACTCCCCGTTAATGATCATTTCCCTATGTAGAAGACCTACTTGGGCCATTGAACACCAGACCTATGATAATTCCAGTTATATGATATTTTGGGATTGTATTGGTGTATTTATATAATTTCTCCATTTTAAAATAACCTATCCAATTTATGATCATTTCATGAGGAAAAACATGGTATCTTCTTTCCTTTCTGCAACATTCTTCTAGGTGCACATGTCTTGTAGCATGGTTTTTCTTTCAGAAGTGTATGGCTTGACTATGCACATGCATAATTGTAGATGAGGATCACTAGTAATAAGATGCCATTCATTGCTTAGATTTTTTTGATCTAACCCCCATCTTTCTTTTCTTTGCAGGTTCTAGATCACATAGGAGCACACGAGATTCATACGTGGGTCAAAAATTCATCACTTCAGTCAATGTCTGGTAACCTTATTATTTATGTTCATCCTCTTATGTATGTCTATACTCTTGTATATTCTTCTGAAAGTTGGCTATGCTCACGGCCTGTGTGAGCCCAGATGATTTTATCTTTCAGTTCCTTTCCTTGTATAGTATATACAAGTTATTGTGCATATATATACATGTAATCTTTAGATGCAAAAAATTATTTTCCTTTACATGTATCTTTTCATGAAATGAACACAGATTAAACCAAGGCATGTGGGTGTTCTTTTTTTGTATAGTTATACTCATAAAATATATGTACAGTTATAAAATTCCATGCCTTGAAATTTTATAACATAGTTCCTTAGCATAGTTTACTATGCTAAGGAACTCTGTTCAATGTCAAATATGTTATCAAGTAACAATGGTTCACATCTCGAACCTCACAAGATCTTCAAGCTAGCATACTATCAAAATAGAATGGCAGTGGTGATTCACTGCATCTACAACCTCAACAACATGGCAACATTGATCCAATAACAACAAATACATTAAAAATTCCAAGCTCACGGTCTCAATGAAATAAACAATGTATAAAACAATATATGGTGCACAACAGCAGCAAGCATACATCTTATGATCCTTTATGACCCTTTTACGATCCCTAAGAGTACATCTTAGAGGTCTTAAAGTGTCATAAAGGGTCATAAGAGGCTCCTAGGAGGGGCTAGATGAGCTTCCACCTTCACATGGTTGGCCTTGTTAAGTAGAGAATGTTAAACTATTCTCAAAACAAAGAGAAGCTCAATATTTTAAGGTCTCACTCCATGTACAACAATTTTTTTTTTTTTAAAACATAGCATATCGACGCAATTATGATGGTATTCAAAGAACAACTGATGCCAAAGCACTACATGCGATGTCTAGATGTCAAAATAATTCGATAGCTGGACGTCGCATGTACAACACATCTGTTGCATACCCATCATAAGTGTGACACCCATAATGTGTAACAACGACATGTTAAACATCATAGTCAGTGCATATTGCGACGGTCAAGACCATCACAATAATGACGAACATAGAAGTCGTCAGTGATTCTGACACAAAAACTACAACACTGGTCTGAGTCGCGTGATCGAATGCGTGGTGTCAAACTTGTGACACATAGCCATTGAAAAAAGGACTCAAATGTATTAGTGTGATGGATCTAGATCGTTGATCTTGATCTGGATGATCTATATATGGGATGCTTCAAACCCTAATTTTTGTGTGTGTAAGTGTATATTTGGATGCAGATGTGAAGAGCAGAGATAAAATATATATGCATGTTTTGCATATCTGAAGCATTGACTAGACAGAGTGACTAAGCAGAGCAGTGAAGGGCATAACAGAGATAAATCAGATTAAGAGATCAGTTAAGAGTTAGAAAGAGGAGATCCATTATCAGCATTTGTAGTGCAGACTGAAGGATTAGGTACTGATACATTCTAGCAAGTGAATCAGGGTAAATCTCTTAACAGAGTGGTCCTAACAGGCCTTTGTAAATCTCTTAACTGAGTGCTTACTTTGTTGTAAGTTTAAATCCTTTAACAATGTAGATTGTATAAGTCTGTAAGCTCTTAACATGGCATACCCCTCACAGGGTAGATCATCAGAAGTGATAAAAAATTTGTAGCCCTAATAGAAATACTTTATTACTATAGTAGTGAATATTTGTGGGTGTCATCCCCACCCCATTTTTACCTTCAAGGGTTTCTAGGTTACCAAAATATTTGTGTTATGTGTTCATGATTGGAAGATTAATCTTTACAGCATTTTAGTTTATATTTATGAATACATGGTTGAATTAGTCTATTTAGAATTGGTAGAAGTTTTATAGATTTGATTCACCTCCCCCCCCCTATCAGTTACTGCTTTCCCATATTAGACTTCCAACAGAAACGTCAACCTTCACTGCTCCCTCTGAGAGTAGTAACTGCATCATTCTAGGAGACATAAGATGGGAAGTAGTTCTTCCCCTAGAAAGATGTTTTCTTCTTATGCATCTAGTTTTAAAAAGGTGGAACAATAACCCCTAGCATATCCTAAAGATACTCAAAATTTTCCTTAGCCAATGCCTTAGTGAAAACATCTATACTTTGTTTCTTAGTGGGTAAATATTCTAACTTGACTTCCTTCTCAGTAGCTTTATCTTTTAATTAGTGACACTAGATAGAAATGCATTTTGTATTTTATTTCATCACTAGATTATTTGAAATATTAATAACACTTTTATTATCACACATTATTGGAATAGCTTCATCATAAATTATCTTTGAATCCTTGAGAGACTGTTTCATCTATATTATCTAAATACTGCATAATGCTGCGACAATGTATTCTACTTTTGAAATATATAAAGAAACTGAATCATATTTTTTACTTGTCTAAGAGACCAATCTATCTCCTATGAAAAATCTACTGCCACTTGTACTTTTTTCATTTTCACATCTTACCCAATCAACCTTAGTAAATGCCTTCAGAGAGAAATCATTGTCTATTTAGTATCATAATTTGAAATCCACAGTCCCTTTAAATATTTGAATATACTTTTTACTGCCACCTCATGAGACTGTTTGGGATTAGCTTGATATTTGGTAGCCATAAAATCAACATGCATAATATCTGGTCTTGAAGCAGTGAAATGTATAAGCCCTCATATCATAGATTTTTAAATATTCTTATCAACTCTTAGAGATTCATTATCTTTTCTTAAGTGACAACTAGTAGCCTTAGGGGTTGCAACTGGTTTAAAATCTTCATCCCAAAATTTTCCACATTTCTTTTGCATACTTGGTCGAAGATATGAAAATGCCATTTTCTTTCTGAAAGACTTTAAGACTAAGAAATAATTATAACTCACCAATCAAAGACATCTCAAATTCCTTTTGCATCTCTTCAACAAACATCTTTCAAAGGTTGTCATTTCCTTAAAATATAATATCATGAATATGTACAATTACAATCAACAGTCAATCATTATCAATCTTAAATTAAAGATTTATATTTGCAGTACCTTTTCATAAATTTTGTTGCAACAAATACTTGTCTAATCTAGTATACCAACCTCTAGAAGTTTGCTTGAGCCCATCGAGATATTTATTGATTCTACAAACCATATTGAAATCTTCTGAAAACTTGAAACCATCGGCCTACTCAATGTAGACTTCCTTTCATAGGTCTCCATTCATAAATACATACTTGACATCCATTTGATATACTTTGAAATATTTATAGGCCACAAAAGAAAGAAACATTATAATACCTTCCATTCTAGCTACCAGAGAAAAAGTCTCCTTGAAATTTATTCCTTCAACTTGAGTATAGGCTTTACATACTCGTCTTTCCTTGTTTCTTGTGACTTGTCCATCTTTATTTAGCTTGTTTGGGAATACCCACTTAGTTATAATCAAATTTATGTCCATTGGTCTAGGAACTAGTTCCCAAGTGTATTTCTTCTCTATCTAATCTAGTTCTTTCTTCATAGCTTTTATCGAACTTTCATCCTTGCTTTCTTCTTCATAAGTTTTTTGTTCTATTTCAGCAAGAAACAAAGAAATACTTTGTTTGTTCACCTACCTTGGTAAGTCTTGTTCTTTTTTGAATGCCTTTTTCTCTATCTCTAATGATGACCTTCAAAATGATTCATTTGTACATATTTAACAGGTGTCTTTGGTGTTTTTCTAGATGCCTTTTCTTCTTCTTTTGATACTTGTCTTCTAGAGCTCATTTTTATTCTATGGGGGTAACATGGATCTCTTCTAACTCAATTTCAAGCTCATGAGTATATTGAATTTATTCCTCATTTAACCAAATATCTGCACTCTCTACAACTCCTTTTATCCTCATGTTCTTCCAATGCACTTTTTCCTTTGAAATTTAAGGGTGCATTCTCCAAGGCTGGAATCTCTCTTGGGTTTTCCCAGGAAATATTAAGGACTTTCTTGTGCAATGGATCTTCTTGGCTCCTAATAAGGCTTCCAAGATGGTTTGGTCATTGGTTTCTCTCCATGTCTACTGGAATCTTTGGAATGAGCACAACAATAGGATCTTTAGGGATAGAGAGGCTCCTTCAATTGTGATTGCTAAAAAGATTATCAGGGAAATCAAGGAAAACTATATTTATACCAAAGGAGAAGATGAATTTGAAGGAGAAGGCTATGATTCTAATTCCTTTATGCTTTGCAACTTTAATTTTAAAGGAAATAAGGAAAAAATGAGGGAGGGATTAGTTTGGTTATCTCCTCTAGAGGGCTCATGGCCAATTTTGATGGCGTTGCTAAAGGAACCTGGGATAGGCTGGTTATGGGGGTTGGTTAGAGACATGCATGGAAACTACATAGGGGTGGTGGCTATCCCTTTAGGCATGCATACTAGCCATGTAGCCAAAGCGACGACCGCTCTCGAGATCATTAAACTTGCTAAGGAGTTGAAGTGCCAAAACCATTGGGTGGAGGGTGATTATAACAACATCGTTAATTGCTTAATTAGGAAGAATACGACCTCATGGTCTATAAATCTCGTCATTAGGGAGCTTGAGGTCATCCTGGGTGCGTTCAATCAGGTGAAAATATCCTATGTGTACCGTGAAATTAATAAAGTTACAAATTGTCCAGACAACATTGTTGTTAAAAGTAATGAAATTATTACTTGGAACAGAGGCCTTAAGCAAGATAAAGAATTAAAGAGAATCATTAATTATGATTTGATGCATAGTAATGTGAAAAGGATAATCGCCAATTATTGAAATAACATCCAATCACCTTGATTTTAGGAAAGACAATATGGCTATCTAGGGAAAGTAAAAAAATATCTTTTTTAATCCTCCTTGACACATTTTTTGGGTGCTATTTGGAATTTTGCTATCAGCTACATTTAATGCAACTGCTGGAGTCTATATTCTATTGAAAGAAAAATGGGAGGAGACCCTTAGAGACAAGAGCTTGAATATTGCAAGGATTTGAGAGAGGAGAAGGATGTCTGGAATCATCTCAGGAAAGGCAGAATCACCACCTATATTGAACACCTTCATGGTTTTGACAGTGAGGTAACAAAAGTGTTTGCTAAAAGTTGGGAAGGGTCTTTAGTCATTCTCCATGAGGTCAATGTTGAGCTTAATGTTAATTTTATTTTTTAAATTATAAGTCTTTTTAGCTCTGGGAGGGATTTATTTAAGGAGACAAAGATCTTTGATGTTGCAGTGTATAAATTCCCTAAAGTTGAGGACAAGGAAGAGTTTTTAACTAAGACGGGGGAATATTACAATATTGAGAAAATTAAGCCTTATTGGAGGAAAGTGTTGACCTATGTTATGGCTTACTTCACCTTGGATGGGAGATTAAAAAAAGGGTTCATAGCTACCATTTTGTGTTTTTAAACTACTTTTGACACAAGGATAGGGTTTCTTTCCCATTTTTCATTCTCAAGTCTTTGAATCATAGTCCAGTTGAACACAAGAAGAAACCTAATAAGCCTGCTCTGCATAAAGGGCTTATCTTTATCATCTCTGATTACTGCAAAACTTTTACCCCTAAGCCAACCATTAAGGATTCAAAGGGAAAGAGGAAAGAGATGAGCGCTGGTTTAAAGGAGGCTGGAAGAAAAAGCCCTTGGGGTTATAAAGGAAGAAAGAAAACCCATGTTAACCTTTTAAATCGGTTTAATAGTGAAAAGGGTATGGAGACCGAGGATGATAGTGATGGGGAGTCTAAAAAGAAAGGGAGAAGTGTGGCTAAGCCAGGGTTTGATGAAGAGAAAGTTATGGAAATGGAGGATGATGACGACTCTGATGCTAACTTTGTTAAGGGTAGCCCCTTAAATGATGTGCTCGATACTACTGCTCGGGAAGTTGGGATTCCTCTGAAGAAGGGCGAGCTGAAGATGGAGGGATATCAATAGAGAAACAATGAGACACAAATGGATGATAACAAGATAATGACTCTCTAGGAGGAATTTGACAAGGGTAACAACCAGCAAAGTGACAAAAACAAGGATAACACTTCCCATATTGTGGACTATTCTATTTATGGTTTGTTGGCTCCCCCCTCAGGCCCAAAAAATGTGGCCAAACATAATATATCTTACTCTGGAAGGAAAGAGGAGATGACTCATCAGAGTCTTATTCCTCCCTAGGGAAATTTAGATTCCTCACTAGTTTTCTCCAGAAGGATAAACTCAGATCTGATATTTCCTATGCCATGGACAATTGGGTGCATATTAAATTGAACAACATATACTCCAAACTGGACACTATTCAGGATAAGTTGGATACAGAGTCTCATGCCAGGAAGAATCTCAAAGAGTGCATTGGGGTTTCTCTTCACATTAGTAACAAATAAATGGATTTTTTTATTCAGAATCTTACGACCTTGAATAAAGAAATTGAAAAAGGGGAGGAAACCAGGGACGTTGGTCATGTAATTTTGGACAAATAGATGGATGTGGCTTCTGCTGAAGGTCCCAGGAAGTGTACCCAGGCTATTTTGGGGAAGAAGGAAGCTATCCTGAAGATTCCCCAAGCCCTCAATGAGAACATGGATGATGTGATTGTCATTAAAGAGGAAGCGACTGATACTCTATAAGATTTGGCCTAGTGCATTGCTTGTCTTTGTTTTTTTGTCCTTCTTTTGGTTTTTGGTTGTTGGTGTTGTATTTTTTTGTGGATTATGTTGTTGGTTTTTGGTTTGGTCGTGTTGGTTTTCTTTCTTCCGGTAGTGTTTTGTTTTTGTAGTCTTTATTGTTTATCTTTTGTTATCCTTTGTAAGGGGTTTCAGGGCTCCTCTCAAAATCCGCTTTTGCCTTAATTAAAAAAAATGGTAGTCTTTTCTTGTAATATCTTCAAATAATTCACCAATTCTATCATAAGCTCTTTTCTACAGAAGATTATGTTGTGAATAACGTTATTTCCAGGCAGAAGAATGGAAGCATCATACCCAAAAATATTAGTGAGGAAGAAACTTGTATGTTGGATAAAGAATTAGAGGTTGGAGAGATACACTTAAACATGATAAGGATTTCGGTCCTAATGTGTTTCCAATCAAATTTTATAAAATAAATAGTAAATGGATAGGGGAGGACTTGCTTCATATATACAGAAACACCATTGACTTAGGATTATTGGGTAGAAACATCAATAATGAAGTGATTAAACTTATTTTCAAGGATGTGGATAAAACACTCATCAAGAATTGGAGACACGTCACTTTATTGAATGTCTTGTACAAGATATTGACAAAAATATTCACTAAATGGTTGGAGGGGATCCTTCCAAAGGTAGTGAATAATACCCAAACTGGTTTTGTTAAAGGTAGATATATCCTGGAGAACTTGACTACCTGTTGGGAAACTATGAATTGGGCTTATGAGGAAAATAAGGGAGTTTCTATATTGCTCCTTGATTTTGAAAAATATTATGATAGGATTGGGTGGAGCTTTATTCTTATGATGAGCTGGAGAGTTTAGGTTTTCTTAAACTCTTCTGCCAAATGGTTAAAACCCTCATTAATGATGTTGTGCCTTATATTGAATTTAATGGCCTTGGGTTAGAAATATTTTATCTATCCATATCCATTAGGAAGGGATACCCCTTAGCCCTGGCCATATTTTTTTATTACTGCTAATGCATTATTTTACTTGTTAAGAGACAAGACTTTGTCTACAAGGGTGAAAGGCATTGATCTTCCCGATGGAGAAGAACTAATAAACATCCAATTTTTGGATGATACAACTATTATGGTTGAGCTAGAGGAATCTAACTTTAATGCTTTAATGGGAAAGCTAGATATATTTTGTGACACCTCTGGGAGAAGTATTTCCTTTCCAAAATCCATTATGTTTGGTTGGGATAGAAACCCTTCTAAATGGTTCCAAATACTCCCTCTTGTTTGGGGTGGTCCTAACCACCAAACTAGGAACTTGGACATGTACCTTTCTCTATTAGTCCCAATTTGAAGGATATGTGAGAGTGGGTCAAGTCCAAAATTGATAAAAATCTCAGTAAATGGAACATACATTATTTGTCATTGGTTAGGAGATTTCAAATATGCCAAAAGACTTTATCTTCTTACAATATTAATTATACCTCAACATGGTTTCTTAATAACTATTAGTTCTCCTTCATTCAGAGGTTAATTAGAGACTTTTTGTGGTCTGATGATAAAGGAGGAAAAAAAAGACATGTAGTCAGATGGAGATGGTGTTCTATGAGTAAATCTAAGGGGGGATTATGTTTGAAGGATTTGATGCTTCAAGGGATTACATTAGCTACTAAGTTGATTTTCAAAGCTCTTCAAGGAGAAGATCTATGGAAGGTGTTGGTCAGATACAACATATCCAAGTTAGTCCCAAAGAGAGGTCCCTCCTAGAAAGGACTTCAATTTTGTGATCTTGTTGTTGGGCAATTTGCAATGATGACTATTGGTTTTGTGGTGTTCAAGTCAATATGGAAGGATTTGGATAATGTTAGACAATTTATTACTAATAATGGTCTTGGTAATGCTGAGAAGATATGGGGTCACACATCAATATGATAGAATTTGACCTATAAGGATAAGTCATTTGCCCTATTATAGGGATGCTCAGTAAAAGATTGGGTAGAAAAAGGTTTGAATGTATTTGATGATATCATTAAGGATGGTAAGTTATTGTCTTGGTAGGATATTAGTTGTAAATATCAGGTTCTAGTGTTCCAATTCAAAACATATTTTATGTTTGAGGAGTGCAATGCTTCCTTGCCTCACCCCCTCTTTTGTGTTGTGAAATGTTACTATGAATATGATCTCAAATGGATTGATGGTACTATTGTTCACTATTTGCAAGCCAACACCATTTATCGCTCCCTAGTAGACAATGATAATATTCTTAACCATCTTGAATGCAGTTGGAACTTTAGCCCTAACTTGGTATCATGGTAGAAAGTCTATGAACGTCTTGTGTCCATACCTATTAATCCTAAGAATTTTTTCCTTTGTCATCTCATTTTTCATAGGTTACCCATGAAGAAATTGAATGGAGAGTTTAACCTTTGGTCCTTTTGTAGGGTTCTTGAGACTGTTAATCATATATCTCTTAATTTCCTTTTTGCTAAAGAAGTATGAGTCATATTTGGTTTCTCCATTTCCTGCAATATTTATGCTTCTGATATCTTATTTGGATTGTTTGATAACCTCAAGAAAGATTACAATCTTTCTTTCAGTTGAAATTCTTTGGATAATATAGAAATATAGTAATCACAATTTATTAAATTCTAGAATTTATCACTTACTCAGTCTCTGAGGAGACCCATCTTTCATAATGTGTGTTTGCAGGTTACAGTAGTGATGAGATTGTCCAAGAAAAAAATTGAGGACCTCATGAGTGATGGAACTGCTAGAGTCTTCAAATGGGAGGTCTCACATGGTTTTAACTGGGCTAAGCAAGAGGAAGGAAAATTACCTTTTGAAACAAAAAGTGACAACTACATGAGAGAGATGAATGATACCAGAGTCAAAGAGGCTCAACAACATGAGACTCAACAAAAAGAGGCACACCATCATGAATAATTGCATGAACTACATCTACAAGAAACACTTCTACACAAGACACAGATGGAGGATCAACATGAACCTTAGTATCATGGGGATGTACAACAAGGAATATAGAATGATGTTCAATAGCAAGAGATTCAGCAAATTGAAGCTCCATAATAGGTGGTGGCACCTCCGATTGCACAGGTCTTTGTACATTCCTACTTGGCTCACATTCAGAAGGGCAAAGAACGTGTTTGGATGGATGACCCCATGGGATGGGAAACATGGGGTGGAACTTATAGATACAAAAGCTATCTAGATGGAGTATTTCACTCTGTATGATTTATATAGTATATTACTTGGGATCTATATGGGGAGGATGAATATAAATAGTTGTAATTTTGTATTAGAAGTAATTTTGGGTATTGGTAGGGAGAAATGATCTAATAATTGTATACGAGATATGGTTTTAGAATAGATACTATTAGAGGATTTGATGTAGTGCAAACTCTCGATTATATTATTTTGTATTGTGATTAATTGATATTTAATAGAAAAAAAAGATATCTCAAATTCCTCTTGCATCTCTTCAACAAACATCTTGCAATTTTTTTCATTTCCTCCAAATATAATATTATCAAAATATACAATTACATTCAAGAATCAATCATTATCAATCTCAAATTAAAGATTTCTATTTGTAGTACCTTTTTATTAAATTTTGTTTGAACATATTCTTATCCAATCTAGCATACCAACCTCTAGGAGTTTGGTTGAGCAAATAGAGATATTTCTTGAGTCTGCAAAGCATGTCTAGATATTTTGACAACTTGAAATCATTTGGTTGCTCAATGTAGACTTCCTCTAATAGGTCTCCATTCAAAAATGCAGAATTGATATCCATCTGATATAATTTGAAATCTTTATCTAGGCCATAAAAGCAAGAAATGTTATAATACCTTTCATTCTAGCTACCAGAGAAAAAGTCTCCTCAAAATTTATTCCTTCAACTTGACTATAGCCTTTTCACACCTATATTGCCTTGTTTCTTGTGACTTGTCCATCTTCACTTAGCTTGTTTGGGAATATCCACTTAGTTCCAATTAAATTTTTTTGAATCAGTCCGGGAACCATGGGAAATATTTCCCAAGTCTAATTTTTCTCTATCTAATCTAGTTCTTCCTTCATAGCTTTTATCCAACTTTCATCATTTCTTGCTTCTTCATAAGTTTTTTGTTCTATTTAAGACAAAAAGAATAAATAGTTTGTTTGTTCACTTTCCTTGGTAATTTTTCTTGTTGTTTGATATCCTTTGTCTCTATCTCTAATGATTTTACCTTTAGAATGATTCATTTTTACATATTTAACAAGTGTCTTTGGTGTTTGTCTAGATGCATTTTCTTCTTCTTTTGATCCTTGTCTTCTAGAGATCTTTTTTCTTCCATGGGGTATCAGGAATATTTTCAAAGTCAATTTCAAGCTCATGAGTATATTGACTTTATTCCTTATTTACCCAATTATTTTCACTCTCTGCAACTCTTTTTAGCCTCATGTTAAAATATTAGTATGATTTTCTTATAGTAGAATACCCCAACAAGATTCCTTCACTACATCTTGCATCAAACTTCCCAAGATTGTCCTCATCTCTTTTGGTATAGCATTTTCTCCCAATGATTCTAGAATATTTGATAGTAGGTGCATTCCCAAACCATTATTCATAAGATGTCTTTGTATGATTTACTCCTATTTGTACATCTCGCTAGAATACATTAGACAAATTGGAATATTTTAGCATAGTTCTATCCAATTATACAATTGTTCCATACCTTGTTTCAATTGTTCCATTATGTTGTAGACTCCTAGTAGTACAAAAATATCTCCTAATACAATGATATTCACAAAAACTATCAAATTCATGTGATGTGAATTATCCTCCTCTATTAGATCTCAAACACTTGATTCTAGCATTCATATGATTCTCAATCAAATTCTTTAAAATCTTAAACCCATGCAATGCATGTGATTTCTCTCTTAAAAATGTGACCTAAGTCATTCTAGAATAATAAATAATTAGTAGCATAAAGTGCCTTTCACCATTAAATTCTTGTGTCCTTGTGGATCTACATAGGTTTGTGTACACCACCTCCAATGGTCTTGTGGTTGAATACTCCTTTTTGTACTTATTTATGGTCTATTTTCCTAATTGACATTCTCTACACTTGGTATTAGTAGGCTTGGTGATTTTGGGTAGGTTCCTCAATATATTTTTTGGTTAGGTCCCTTACCATATTATCAATGTTGATATGTCCCATTTTCTTGTACCAAAACTAGCACTCACTTCTCTGAGCCAAAGAATGGTTTCATCCATTCCTTTCTTTGAGATAGTAAACATTTCCATTGCTCATACCTTCTGCATCTATTTTTCTAGGGTTTTCTCTAATTTAACATTTATATCCATGAAAAATAATTTCAAATCCCTTATTGCATAGTTGTCTCACACTTAATATATTTTCCTTATCCCTTTGACATATTATACATCACTAGCTTTGTGTTTACCATCAATGAATATAGTTTCCTTATTGCATATGGGAATAGATCCCTCACCAAAAAATGTGACTAATCCTCCATCATAGTTTTCCACCTAAATAAACTTTCTTATATCTCTTGTAATGTGATTTGGACATCCAAAGTCAATTATTCATGGTTTTGATTATTCTCTAACATGTAGCGCAACCTTTACTAATTGTTCTTGAGAATTATGTCTACCAGATCTATTATCATCATCTCTTGGAAATTTGGATGTGTTGTCATTAATATCACCATATTAATAGGATTGCTTAGAAATATTGATTGTTTAATACCAACATATCTATTGTATGTTTTTCCTGTGGTATAGGATGTTCCTAGGTTTGGTGAGGATCGGTCTTAGTAGATGAGGAGTCACACACCTTAGAGGATGATGTTGAGATTGTCTACTTGGTCCATGTCAAGTTTCAGGGGCTGACATGAAGATTCAGATGTGTTATGAGTTCACAGATGGTGACTGACTAACAGTGTGACAGACAGTGAAGTGACAGAGTCACAGAGATTGGTTCAGTGAGAATGCTTAGGTTGATATTTTTAGTTGTGCATCAAGGAGTGTGTTTAGGAAATGTTGATGCATTCTCAATTCAAAGGGTTAGTAATCCATAGGTTTGCAAGGAATGTTTTAGATGTTACAGGTTGTGGTAATAGTGTTCTTGGGGTTCGACATAAGAGATGCTAGAAAATCTGATAGTATGGATGAGTTTGGATGTTTTAGTGATATTCATGATGCTTATGAATGTTCTTGGATTGTGTAACTAATGAGTTAGCGGTCTACATCGATAAAGGTGAAGATATTTGGAGGGAATTTCAAGTTGGTGATAAGTTTTCTTATTTTCTTGGCTGACTTAATTAGTAAAAAAAATTAGGGTGATCGATAAAATGTTTTAGGGTAAAGTTATGATCTCGATGTGATTATGATGGATCAAGTAATGTTGGATAAAATTCTTTTTAATTAGGATCTTTGATTTTGGCATAGGAAGATGAAGATTGAAGTTAGGTTTTTTCCAACCTAAGTTCTTGATATGAGGGTTGATGAATTAGGAAAAATTGGTGGTTGCACATGTGAAGAATTGATCGCGGACAACTGGAATTTCTTGTAGAATAAGTTGAGAAGATCTATTGAGGTGTAATCTCTCATCTGAAGGAGTCAGAGAGTATTTGAAAATAAATTTGTATTGTAGTTCAATAATACTGACCTTGGCATGATTTAGATGCTACTATCCAGTTCATAAACTATCATATTGTTGTCTGATTGGCCATTGTAGTGGTCTTTTAAGGAAGTGAGCCTTCCCAGGGTTGTATCCATTTTGTATTTGAGAAGTTATATCTAGGTATTGTGCATTAATGTAAATGAATTTCCCATATTTATAATAAGGTTATAATTCTAAAGAGGTATTTTCTTATTGTGGGTAAACAACCTCACCGTGATTTTCCCATAATAGGGTTTCCATGATAAAAATCAGTGTGTCAAAGTGTTGTGGATTTAATTCGGATATTTGCATTCATGTTTATTTTGTTTGAATCAAACATAAGGTTTTTAAGTATAAAGGGGTAGTGAAAGTTTTGAAAGTTTAGGAACAGCTGATTCACCCCCCCTCCCCCTTAGTTGTTCGTTACCTTATTTCCTACAACATAATTTTTAATGACCACTTGAGTAGTACTTAAACATCTGAATCATTTTCACCCTCATCTTCTAAAGAATGAGTCTCTATTGAACAAAAAGTCTTCATTTTGTCATTTGATCTAACACTTCTATCATAGTTTCTATTCTTTTTTTCCTTCGTCAATCAAGCTATAATATTCCTTAAAAGGAAATTTAGTAGCATAATGCCATATTCTTCCACAATTAAAACATTTTAATGGTAACTTACCTTTATACTTTCTAGATCCTTTCTTTAGTATCTTGACAAAGTTGTCTTATTCATCATCCAAACCATAGGTTTCTTCTTGTACATATTTATTCCTTTTAGTGGCCTTGAATGCAACATCCTTCTTTTCATACTGGTTGTCTTCAAGTTTAATCATTTAAAATGTAGAAAACACTCCATAGAGTTCTTCCAAAGTGTATTTATCCATATAATTTTTCTGTTGAATGTAAATAACAAGGTTTTATAGGGTGTGGTCATGGTTCCCATTACTTTCAACAAAACTTTATTGTCTTCTATAGTTCCACCTGTTCTTTTGATTGTGTTTACAATTTCATTCACTCGGTGTAGGTATCCTTCAATATTGTCATCCTTAGACATTCTTAGAGTTTCAAATTTATGCTTTAGGTTATATGGCTTGATCCGTTTGATCTTATTATAGCCTTCATACATTCTACCCAACTTTTCCTAGACTTCATATGTACTCTTGCATCCCATAACTTTTAGCAGCTCTAAATCACCCAGACCACTAATAATAATTTTTTTGTCCTTTTCATTTCTCTCATGAGCTTTGATCTCATCTGGTGTAGGAGTACTAGATTCTAGAGGTGTGTATCATTTCTTGACAGCTTCCAAAACCCCAAATGACATAGATTCCATATGTGATTCCATCTTTTCCTTCCAAAATATATAATTTATTCCATTAAACTTTGGTACTTTGACACCATGTTCATTTTCCATCTTGGATCTACCTCAAGCAATAAAGCCTTCTTCAAGAGGAACTCAAATTTGATACTAATTATTGAACACTTCTGAATGTTGAGACGTGTTGATTTAACATGCACAAATAAACTTAACTTATTCTATCATTTACTTCTAGCAGTGAAATTTAAACCAACTAATCATTAGTAAAAGATATAGCAATGAATGCACATACACATGAGCTCTAGATTTACATGGAAAAACCAATATGGGAAAAACCACGATGAGAATCTACTCACTTATATGAATAACTATTTACAATATCTATTTTAGGCAAACTGTCGTAGAAGCACACTACTCCTAATGTAGATGAAAAATATATAGGGTATCCTAATAAAAATTTATAGATACTCTATCAAATTTTAACTCTTCAACATTTTCTCTTTCTCATTTGCATTACTCTACATTTATATTTGATGCATGTATTATTCACACATATTCCACACTCAATTTATCCTTTTGCACTCATATATATATTATCTTGATCATAAACAATTCAACTGGGTCAGTCATAGAATGATAAACAATTTTTTTACAAATTCAGCCACCATGAGCATAAATATTTAATATGATCCACCCCAAGAGATAAATGGGACCCAAATCATTTATAGTATGTCATCTAAATAAATTCATTAAAGCACAAGCATCACAACCACCTTTACGGTTAGACCCAAAAGCAATGTGTTGAAAACATCAAAGCACACCAACGAGTCAGACCAAAAATACTCTCCAATGCATATGATGCCATGAAAAATACAATGTGCCATAGTATAACCTAATTCATTCTCTTAACCCTTCATCCAATACTATTTAGAGCAATAAGTCATCAAACCATTCATCAAAATTAGTTGAGTCGACCAAAAACCAACACAACCAACAATATCACACTCAAAACAAAATATCGTCACTTGCAGAGCAAACTAACATAAGATATTCAAACTATAGAACTACATAGATGTTAGAAGCATGTCCAAAAAATCACATTCCATGAGATCCTAATGAGGATAACTCTTAGAAATTATCTTGACCATTCCTAATAGTCAGCTTTTCTGTCAACAAACAACCAAAGACAACTTCTTTTGAAATATCGTGGACTTGGTTAAATGATAGTACAACATTCACAATTTTGAACATAGATAACTGCATAGATGCTTGGATATTTTCATTTACATAAACTAAACTCTAATTTCACATGCGCATTGTAGTAGGAGATCAGACCAGAAGGCAGACTGAAGATTGGTTAATAATGGAAATGAAGAACGGGGTGTTCTGCCAGTTTTCAGTATTTGGTCTAGTGGAAATATTCTAGGTTCACATATTTGGTTTTGGACACAAGGGAAACATTTTGGATGTATGGAGATAATTTTTCCATAATTTGAAGGTATTGTTATACATGGTGTGAAATTTAGATGGATATGTATATCGGTTTTTGTGTTTGACAATCAAAACAACCGACATGGTGGAAAAATCTTTATGCGGACTTGGTAAAACATTTTTGGTGCTTAATTTTATATTCACATGATAAAGCTAAAATGCACCTATGCATTTGTATGTTTATTTTTTTCTGTATTGAATTTTAATTATGGATTTGGTCAACTTAGTCAACATGTTACACATTTCCCTAGAATGTTTTTGAGTCGACATTGAGAGATTTAATTTTTGGTTCTGGACCTATAAGGTCAATGGATGAGGGTATGAAGATAGAGTGGATGCATGTGAGAGGTGCACAAGGTATTAAATGAAGGTTTTGATGCAGGACACTGAGATCTGATAATCTAATTAGAGAATAACAACAAAACACGGCACTCAGAAGAAAAGTGTATCATATCAGAGTAATGATCTTATGTGGAATAGTAACTAGGCATTATTAGATGATATTCTATCGTTCAAAAGATTCTTGTAATCTTCTAAGGCAATGAGCCTTTTTTTCTAAAGGGTTGTAGCCCTATCTTATTGTAATTGAGTAGTGAGCTCTAGGTGGTGTGCCTGATTGCAAGTGCAATCTCAAATCATTGTAAGAAAATATTTATGTAGAGTATAGTCATTTGGGTTTCATCCACACCATGGTTTTTCCCCTGAAAGGGTTTCCACAATAAAAATCCATGTGTTATGGTTTTATTCTTATTTTCTTTATGTTCTTGCACTTTAATTTTCATTATATGTGTTAGGTGGTTTTTGAACCTAAATAATTAAGTTAAAAATTTGTAGAACACTGATTCACCACCCCCCCCCCNCACTGATTCACCCCCCCCCCCCCCCTCCCCTCTTAGTTTTCCCTCCTTACAACAAATGGTATCAGAGCTCTAATCCCTTGAAGTAATCCTAACCACTTAAGGGTTATCTAGGAAGGAAGGAATGGATTCAGGTTTGCAAGAACAACTCTTAGTTGCATTGGATGATCTTGATCAGTCAAAAGATGAAGTTGAAGAGTTGCTAAGGAATCTCAGAGAAGCTAAAATATTAATTAGGAAATTAAAAGCACATTTTAAGAAAGCTAATATGAAGAGAATGGAACTTTGTGAACGCTTAAATAAAAAGGATACGGAGAGCTCAGAGGATGAACAATTGAGTCAAGACTTAAAGGAGAAGACTAAAGAGTGTGAGAATCTTAAGAAAGAGAAATTAGTCATGAAGAATGAGATGGAATCTATAACGATGAGGATGACCAAGGAGATTGAAGATATGAAGAAGAATCAATCGACCCACAATTATTCCTTACAGGTTGAAAGATAAGATGAAAGCAATAGACTTGTTGCTAATCTGTAGGGAGACAAGGATATTGAGGAAGAACTGAGAGATGAACTTGTGATTTCTAATGACTATAAGGAGAAGTTCATGATTAGCTCAACAAGGCTTGATTCATTGCGTGAAATTAAAAGGACCCTAGATGACAAGAGTGGTCTTCAAATTGAGAAAGGATAAATTTCTAGATCTGTTCAAGGAAACCCTAAATCTAAAAAGAAGAATAACAAGAATCCATCAACAAGACAACCTAATGCTCAAAGAATCAGTGGTAAGTGATTTATCTGCAACAAATTTAGTCATAAAGCCATACATTGTAGGAATAGGATTAATTAGAATAATGTATATTTTTCTGGTCAATGTTTTAAGTGCAACAAATATGGTCATAAGTCAAGTGAGTGCAGAAGTGTTGTGAACAAATCTTTCAACAACAAAATAAACATTAAGTGTTATGCGTGCAATGGGTTTGGTCACATTGTAAAGCAGTGTAGAACAAGAAGGAACCAGATGAGAAAAAACAATGGAGAAAGAAATGTTGTATGCTACAAATGCAATATATCTAGTCATATTGCAAGGTATTGCATGAGTAATAAATTAGACAAGAGATATATGATAAAAAGGAGAAAAAATAAGAAGAGAAGTGATAAAGGCAAGGAAAAAGTGAATGTTGAAGAGATTCAGAAGTAGATGAAGCAAACATGGGTGAAGAAGAGTGTTGAGAACACAACAGAAGGGTCCACATTTGGATATGATGCTAAAAATTCCTCTGGGAATTGAAGTTAGGCCTTTGGTCTAGGGGGAGATTACAAGAAAAATCTAATGAAACCCCATGTCGATGTAGATGTTGATGCCTACCAGAGCATATGAAAGTTGTAATTAGTTGGCACAAAGGTTTTGAAGTCTTTACCAAAATAATTTAATAGGTTTTGAAGGTGTACAACTGATCTTTGTTGCCTAGGAAGTGAACAGGGTACATTTGGGAATATTTAGGGTTTCAAACATTAATGATACCTAAAGGTTAGGTATGCATAATACAAAAAACAATTTATGACTTGCATTTGTAAATTTGCATTCGAGAAAATGAGAGAAGAAGAGTTCTACAAATGAATTCCACTGAGACCGAAGTGACAAGGTGATTGTTCAATGTGATTCACACACAAAACATAGATTGGTTAAAGGTATTTATCTGTGCATATCTTAGAAATTTCAATCTTTTAGGATGAATACTCCAATTATTATTGATATCACTGAGAGGCCCTGACCAAAATTCAAGAAATATCCATTTAAGTCGGTAGAGGTAGATCCGAAGGGTGCATTTTTAATGTGTCGTATGAGGTTTTTCACATTGAGGATGTTAGGGAATACAATCATGCCAATATGGAAGACCTAGGAACCAATCAAATGAAATATTTATATAGTAAAAATCTCATTGGAAAGGATTATAAATTGAAGCCAGAATGCTCTAGAAGCCAATAAGTTTTATCAATTTCCTAGTTTTTTGATGATTGAAGAGGATGGATGAATTCAGTATAGATTGAGTAGGATACATGATGAATTCATGTGGGTCAAAAAGTTGTTTAAGATTACCAAGGAGGTCATACAGGCAGTGATAGGATTGTGGGTGTTAGGTGGAATCCCTACACTTAAGATAGTGAATAACGATAAATTTCATGATGCAATTGGAGCTAAGTCTTATAAAAGAGGTATGAATATTAATGACATAATTGAGGATGATGTAAAATTTACATCAATGGTGATATGGTATAAGGTTTTTCACTCTAGAATAGAAAATTAGTGTCGGGTACTGCCATTTACACTACATATCGGATGTTGAAGGATAACAAGGAATATGATATGTGTGAAGTGCTAAGAGGCAATTGATAGAGAACCTGATGAAGATTAGGTACAAAAAGAACTAATTCAAATTTAGTACCTTAATCTTCTGTATTTTATTTTATTTCATGAATGAATTCCCTAGTGTTGGTCCACTAGATTGGTCCAGTGGTAGACCAATAAAAGTTAAAATTACGTAACTGGTGTATTGAATGGATAGAAAGATGAGGATAGATGTAATTTGGGGCTATTTTAAGGAATTTCAAAGCATGATGCAGTCAAGAGACAAAATTCCTTAGTCTATAGTTGAGAAATATTAAGATACAATATGTTTTATGGTTGATAGAGACCAATGCTTGATGGATGTAGTTGAACCAAGAACCTCATGGATAATGCTAATGGGATAGAGGTAGAGGTATGTGTACTATATCTATATGCTCAAGATCTATTGAGAAAGCCCTTAGATCCCAATGAGGAAAGATTTGGAACATATGCAGAAAAATATCTCAAGGTGCATATGGAGACAAAGAAACTAGAGATAGCAAGGAATGTCAAAAAAAAAAGTTGAAGGAATTTCTGAATACATGGGCATCCCTATGGAAAAGGTACATGAAGAAAGAAAAAGGACTCAACAAGGTGCTGAAAAGCCTGCAGAGATTGATGCCGCCTCAACTGAACCATCACCTAGTAAGTCAAGGCAGACTAAGAGTTCAACATCAAAGAAACCTCAAGTTTCACCAGCTGTGAAAGAAGTAAAGAGGAAGAAGAAAGAGGAAAAGAAGGAAGAAGAAGTTATCATTGAAGATGACGAGGCTACCAAATTATATGATGAATTAAAACAATTGAAGAAGTAAAAGAAGACCAAAGCTCCACAAACATCGAAGCCCAAGTCCTCTGGTGGAGAAGAAAAAGTAACAAGACTAAATTTGATTTAGAAGAACACGGAATATCAGTAAATGATGTAGTTAAGAGTATTACATCTCATGGTAATTTGAAGCCATTGTCAAAATTCTTTTACAAATTTGGTGAAGAAGAAAAAAGTGTACTTGAAAAGTTTGTGGTAAGGTACTTGTATAGATACCAGAAGACTCTTATTGAAATAACATATGAATTACCAAAGGGTTGTCTGGCCACATTTCTTCCCGACACCAACAACTTATGTATATCTCTTGGGCAAGGGATTCCCACCCCTAATTTCGCAAAAATAGCAACATTGACATCATCCTTCAGGAATTTCTCTTTAAAAACCTTCCTCAACAACATCAACATATCCACCTTCTGTCCTCCAAGGTCAAGGAGAGACGCAAAAAATTAGGACGTAATGTCTGTGTAGATGTGGTATTTGTAGACGTTCTCAAAGAACTCTCGACCCAATAACATCAACACATCAGAATTTATAAAAGCGTCGCCACCATAGAAACGGAAGTGAGGATTTCTTCTGAGACATTACCCAAAAAGGACCTTTGGTCATCTGGGGATGTGCATCTCAAATGGATTGGTGTATCTATCTTTAATTCTCGAAAGCCTAAAGACCTAAAAACCTAAACCTTAAAACTAGAGGCATAATTTCTACCACCAGCAGCTCTAACTCTTAATCTACCAAAAGCAAAATGAAGAAGAAAGAAGCTAGATTGTCTATAAATAGCCCCGATCCCTTGATTGATAGTAGTGATCACAGATACTTAGCAATTAATAATTATTCTTTCTTTAATCGTAGTTAATGCATTTTCCATAAATACATTATGTGTATTATGTGTGTAAGAGATTTAAATCCACTGTCTTTAATTTTTCATATCTAAATGTAAATCTTTCCCATAAATGCATGCGTACTAATGATAGTTAAAGATGGCAGTAAAAGAATGTCACTGACAAGGCATTTATTTCTTTTCGAGTTACAAGTTACAAGTTGTAGTTGCACTATCCACCATCCATGTAAACAAATAACCAGTAGTAATCAATGATCATGGTTATGGTGCACTTTTTAAGGCTTGATACGTGTCATCATTCCAGTGACTTCCTGCAGAAGTTTGTTTCCTTCCAAAATTTGGCCCGAAGTTAAATTTTAGCCATTGATCTAGGATGATCAAATGGTCTCAAATAATACATTTAACAATATAAAACAATGGATATTACTAATTAGGTTATGTTTCCATGTGTGATCAGTTATATTCACAACAAATAAAGGCGATATTCGTTGGACATGAAATTGGATTAATTACAATGTTATGTGTCATTATTCCGGTGACTTCTTGGAAAACTTTGTTTCCTTCATGAAATTGGGCCAAAATTAAACTTCAGCCATTAATCTAGGATAATCAAATGGTCTCAAATAAGACATTTAATATTAGTTGGTGTTGGCCCACATGACGCATTGACAAGTCCCATCTTTTGAAAATTGCCAAATAAAATATTTATTTTTCCCATAATTAACAATAGATTAGCCAATAAAATAAATATATTTTCAAACGACACATAAAAATCACGAGTACAAATATTTTTTTACCTTCAAAAGAAAATCATTCACCTCATATATTATATATTATCCCCCACATTAATTTATAATTCGCCAGGATTTTATGGAATTTTCATTCGGCAGGGGAAAATCGCCTACGCCTTTATATTATTTTCCTAATTTGGAAAAAAAAATTGTCATCATCAATAAAATTTTTCCCCTAACTTAAGATACGATTCGCCAGGATTTTACACTTTTTCCTAGGAGGGGCTTTCTTAAATTATCACTGCCTGAGAGAAGCACAACATCACCGAGAAGAAAGAAGTGGAGCAAAGGTATTGAAAAGATACATTGATCATAAATGTATTATGAGCTTACAATAGATATGAAAATCTACAAGTCTATAGTTGTATATGTGAACAGATCATTTACTGTTTTAGTTTAACCATTGATTTAGAAAGTCTCTTAACTGAGAAGGACTTAACAATCCTTTCTATATTGAGATACATCCCAAGGAGTATCAAAAAGTTTGATCATGAAGATAGCATGAGATGCCAGATACCATTTGACAAATTACACTGGGTTTGGTCATAGAAGGTAGCATAGAGATGCCCGATATCAAGTGACAAACTATTCTATTTAAATCCTCTAACAAGGTCACACCTAACAGTGCATTTTTAACCTTTAATAGGGTTGGCTCTTCACCAAGCTCACTTCAGGAGAGTGAAAATTTTGGGTTACCGCTCCCAAGTGTTTTTTCCCTTAACAGGGTTTCCACATTAAAAATCTACGTGTCAATGTGTTTATGAGTCATTACTTTAGTGTTTTGCATTATACATAACTAATTCTAGATTGATCAGTATACACTAAGAAATTTACTATTTTTCGGTTAATGAAAGACTGCTAATCGGTAAACAGTAAGAATACGGTTTAACAGTGAACTTCGAGTGGTAGTTATTTGTTAAGATTGTTTGAAGGAATTCATCTTGTAGGATTGAAGATAACTAGAGGCTTAATATTGTGGTACTAAGTTTTTGGGTTGATTTATTAGAATATTTTTGAGGTCACTAATTCACCCCCCCCCCCCCCCCCCCNTCCCCCCCCCCCCCCCCCCCCCCCCCGCCCCCCTCTCAGTTATTCTAACAATTGGTATTAGAGCTTGTGTGCTTAGAAAGGGAGTTTAAAAGATCAAGCAAAAGATCACAAGATGAACAAACAAGATGTGCCCAAGTTGAATAAAGATAACTTTGCATCATGACAAAGAAAAATAAGACTCCACCTATTAGGTATTGGTAATGATGTTACTCAACACCTAGATACTGAATATGGGTTGCCTACAGGTCCTCACACACTTGATAAATTGAGAGAAAAGCATGATCACAATTGCATGATGATAGAACTTGCTTCCTCACTCTCCGATGTCGAGTTTGAAGATGTCAAAACCTGCACCTCTACAGAGAAAATGTGGGATAAATTGAAGTTGATACATGGAGGAGATGCTAATGTACTAAGAGCCAAGGCATAAAGCTTAAGAGGGAGGTTTGATGACCTAAGGATGAAAGAAGGAGAAAATATCACTTAGTATAGTTGTAGAATCAAATAGGTAGTCAATGCTATATGAGGAGTTGGAGGTGTACTTGAAGAAGAGACAGTGGTAAGTAAAATCCTAAGAACCTTACTGTTTGTATATGCTATTAGAGTATCTGCTATACAAGAAAGGAGAGCAGTTGCAAACAATAATGTTACTCTAGATAGTCTGATTGGTAGACTGATTTCATTTGAAATGAATAACTTTGATAATAGTGTCTTACCATCTATAGAATCTGCATTCAAATATTCTTTGAAAATAAGTAAGTCAAGTCATAAAAACACTATGAGGAATGATAGTGATGCCCAAGGACTTGATGAGAATGAAGCACTAATGGCAAGAAGATTGCAGAGAGGCAAATGTAGATACAAAGGTAAATTACCACTTGTGTGTTTAATTGTAAAGAGGTTGAACACTTTGCTGCAAGATGTCCTAACAGAAGAAAAGATGACAGAAGTAATGACAAAACATATGAAAAGAAGTTTGATCGAGGTGATAACAGAGATTACCAAAGCAAATAACAATCTGACAGATGAGATACCTGAGACTACAAGGACAAAGGGAAGAAAGCTTGTCACCTGGCTGAGAACATAGCTGATGACACTAACATTGAATCTGATAAAGACATTGAGATGATATTTGTAGCTATGAAGGATGATTCAGACAAAGAAGAAAGGTATGTAGAGAATACACTCATATCTAAGGTTAGTAAGAATGTTGTCTGGATTATAGATAGTGGCTGCACTCACCACATGACCGGTGATAAATAAAAGTTTGGAACTTTTGAATACTATAATGGTGGCTCAGTAAGAATGGGTAATGACACACCTTGTCCAGTTGAAGGTAAAGGAACCATAATGTTGAATAACCTGATAAAATGTGAAAATTCTTACTATGTAAAAGGACTTAATTATAATCTACCAAGTAGCATTTGAAAATAAGAAGGCAAAGATCTTCAATGAATCAGGAAGGTTGATCGAAACTGGTGAACAAACAAAAGGTAACGTTTTCTATCTTGATGATATTAACACCACTTGTTTAATGGCTAGAAATGAAGACATATGGTTATGGCATAAAAGACTATAACATGTGAATTTTGACAACATGATAAAGATAAGCAATAAAATAATAGTAAGAGGCTTACCAAGCATGTCAAAGCCTGAACATATCATGTGAAAAAATTGTCAAAAGGGTAAAATGACAAAGTCTAGTTTCAAGACTAAAGCCCATACATCTAATGCAATTATAGAATTAGTCCCTACTGATCTATGTGGACCCACGAGGACAAAGAGTTACTATGGAGATAGATATTTCATTCTCTTTGTAGATGATTATTCTAGAATGATGACAACTATGTTCTTAAAAGATAAATCAGAAGCATTCAAGATGTTTAAATGGTATAAGGCTATGGTAAAAAAACAAAGTGGAAAGGAATTGAAATTCTTAAGATCAAATAGAGGAGGGGAATTTGTTTCTGATGAATTCACTAACTATTGTAATGAGCATGGAATTAAAAGATAACTTTCTGCACCAAGAACACCACAACAAAATGGAATTGCCGAAAGAAGAAACATATCAATTGTTGATTGTTCAAGAACACTAATGATTGAGAAAAGAACCACTCAAACTTTCTAGAGGGAAGATGTCAGTATTTTTTTCTATACATTGAACAAAGTACAATTAAAAAAAGGACACAAAGAAGACACACTATGAGCTATGGTATGGTTATACACCCAATGCAAGTTACTTTAGAATTTTTGGTAGTCAATGTTATATTTTGAAAGATGAAAGAAATAGAAAGATTGACTCCAAAAGTGAAGAAGGTACCTTTCTAGGGTATTCCACCAAAAGCAAGGCTTATAAATGTCTTAACAAGTCCTCTAACAAGATCATTGAAAGTGAAAATGTAAGAATAGATGAATTTGAATAAAAGAATGATAAGGAAAGTAGAAAAGAACCAGAAGAATACAACAGGTTTGTTTACACTGAAGAACCTGACACTCTACCTGAGAAACAATGTATCGCTCTCAAGCAACGGAACATTGCACCCAAACATTAGGTTGCAATTACTAAAAATCAGGAAAATACTCAACATGATGTTATGAGCAATGGAGATTAGAATGAAGGTCAAGATAATGATCAGAATGATGGATAGAGAGCTAAACCAAAACTTGCCAAGTATGTCAGAAGAAATTATCCATATAATAAAATCATAGGAGATAAGAAGGATGGAATGTGAACAAGAAATAAGTCACTAAACACTAGATGTTTACTTTGTGATTTTGAGCCTAAATATGTTAATATTGTGCTTGAAAATGAAGAATGGGTAAGCGCTATGAATGAAGAAATAGAATAGATTGAGAAGAATAGTACATCCAGACATTAGTACTGAGACCTGATGACAAGAATTTCATTGGTACCAAATGGATATTCAGAAACAGGATAAATGAGACTATAGAAGTCACAAGGAATAAAGAAAGATTAGTATGCAAGGGGTATACACAAGAGGAAGTTATTGATTATGGTGAAACCTTTGCACCCATTGCTAGACTAGAAGGAGCAAGAATCTTACTTTCTTATGATGCATTCAAAGGATTCAAGGTATACTAGATGGATGTCAAATCTACATTCCTAAATGGAATACTGGAAGAAGAAGTATACATTGAACAACCAGAAGGGTTTGTTGATCCAGACAAGAGAAACATGGTATGTAGACTACATAAAGCCTTGTATGGATTGAAATAAGAACCTAGAGCTTGGTATGAAAGAATTCACTCCTATCTCATAAGCATTGAATTTGTAAGAACAAGTGAAAACAATAATCTATACTTAAAGGAAGATACTTATGGTAATATTCTAATTGCTGAAATATTTGTTGATGATATCATATTTGGGGGTAATGAAATGTTATGTAAATCCTTTTATAATGAAATGAGCAAAGAGTTTGAAATGTCTATGTTTGGGGAAATCAAATTCTTTCTTGGTCTACTGATTCTTCAACAAGATACAGGCATATATATCACTCAGTCCAAATACATCAAGGAAGTGATGAAGATATTCAAGATGGAAGATTCCAAACCAGTTGGAACACCTATGGAAACTGGATGTAAGCAGACAAAAGAAGACAAATCAAATGAGGTAAATCAGACCTTGTATAGATCAATGATTGGAAAAATAATGTATGTTGTTCATACCAGACCAGATATAGCACATGCAGTTGGAATAGTTGCAAGATTCTTTGCTAATCCCAAAGAATCACACATGACTGTTGTCAAGAGAATTATGAGATATCTAAAGAACACTGAGGACTATGTCTTATGGTATAAAAGAGAAGGAAAATTTGAGCTTCAAGTCTATACCGATGCTAATTGGGCTGGAAACTTAGATGACTGAAAGAACACAACTGGAGAAGCATTCTTCATGGGTGACAGACTTGTCACATGGATCAGCAAGATGCAAGGATGCACCTCATTGTCTACTGCAGAAGCAGAATATGTGGCTTCTACTGCAAACTGCTCAAATATTACATGGATCAAACAGTTGCTGGAAGGTATGAATATGAAGATTCTTGAACCAGTGATTATTTATTGTGATAATACCAATGCAATAAACATATCAAAGAATCCAGTCATGCATGCTAAGACTAAGCATATTGCTATCAAGTATCATTACTTAAGAGAACAAGTGAAAGAAAAAGAAGTGACACTAGAATATGTTCAATCCAAGGAACAATTAGCTAACATATTTACCAAGCCATTACCGAAAGATACATTTGAGTACCTGAGACAGAGACTAGGGGTCCAACCCTTGTCTATTGGTCGGTAAGCTGACTAGGGAATTGCATCACCCTATACACATAATGAGAAGATCATTCATATTGATGCAAGCACAAAGATGGACTACAAAGTTACATCTGTACACAACAAGGTACAAATCTGCACCGAACACCAGAGATAAATTTGACTAATACAGATTTGTATTGCTGATGGATAGGGAAATTTAAGGAGTATATTATAAAAAGGTGAAAGGATATACCTTTGGAATAATCAAGGTCTATTTTGGCATTGTTGTCAAAGGGAGAGATTATTCATTATCCATGGAGAGAAGTTCCTAAGAATTCAAAGGGAGAGTTAATCATTATCCAAAGGGAGAGATTACATATGAAATATCCATCAAAGGGCGAGAAGTAACATGAGGAAGAGAATACATACTAAAGGAGAGATTGTTATCAAAGGAAAAAGAGATGATCAAGGAGAGAAATAGTCAAGGCAGAGAACATATCAGAAATAGAATCAGAAGCTGATACATCTATCCAGTAAAGGGATTAAAGATTGAAGAAGACACTTTGCAAGAAACAAATCTAAGCTATATGAGCTTACCAAGAGCCAGACATTTTTATTGGTTATAGAACAAAAGATATGAGAGAGATTGATGAACTACAACTATTATATTTCATATTATATTAGTAATAATACAGTGTGATAATGTAGTGTGTTGTCATCAATGCCAAAGGGAGAGATTGATGAACCATAACTGATTGAATGTTTGAAGATGTTATGTTGATCACCGAAATGCAGAAAGATAATTCAAGACATTAAATCAATTAATGGATTGTATTGTCATTGATGTCAACTTGATATAATATGATCAGTTATATAAAAAAGTGTCAAAGACTTCAGAGAATCAGAAAGATAAAGGTTATGCTTTCAGTAATGCATAAAAGATCAACATTCACTAAGTGACAACAAACACCGATGAGTAGCGCACCCCGATAGACAGAGAAACCCGAAAGAAAAGTCATAGTGTTACTCGAGAAAGAAACCCAACAAGCATTATCGATGAGTAGAATAACAAGCATTATCGATGAGTAGAACTTCACATTGATGCCCGACGGACAGACAACCCCAACGAAGATGCCCGAGGAGAACTGAAGTGTTGACCGAAGCTATCAAAGAGTTAAACACCGAAAAGAAATGAAGTTCAGAAATGACAAAATACTTAGCTGGTAAGAGCCAAAGATAGAGTTAACTGGTTGTTAACATTGTTTTAATTGAAAATTTAAAGCCAGAGATAAGTGAAATATTTAAAGTAGTTTTATTACAGTTGGCAAAAAGATATCTACAAGATAAAATAGGAGTGAAATATTTAAAGCAAGATTGGCTAGAATTGTGGATCATGCCAAGAACAAGAAATTCAATAAATTATAAATAGTGATATCATATCTATAAAGAGACAATCTAATTCATTATGAATTAGGGGAGTGAAGAGAAAAAGAAGATGCAGGAGAGAAACTGATGAAGAAAAACTTCATACATTCCTGATCAATCAAGCTGAGGAAAGAGCTAAAGATTTCCATGGACACCGAGCAACAGAGAATCACATCATCATCAAGAAGAAAGAAGTGGAGCAAAGATATTAAAAAGATGTATTGATCAGAAAGGTATTATGAGCTTACAATAGATATGAAAATCTACAAGTCTATAGTTGTATATGTGAACAGATCATTTACCGTTTAAGTTTAACCATTGATTCAGAAAGTCTCTTAACCGAGCAGAACTTAATAATCATTTCTATATTGAGATACATCCCAAGGAGTATCAAAATGTTTGATCATGAAGATAACATGAGATGCCAGATATCATTTGACAAACTGCACTGGGTTTGGTCATAGAAGGTAGCATAGAGATGCCCGATATCAAGTGACAAACTATTCTATTTAAATCCTCTAAAAAGGTCACACCTAACAGTGTGTTTGTAACCTTTTATAGGGTTGGATCTTCACCGAGCTCACTTCAAAAGAGTGAAAATTTTGGGTTACCGGTCTCAAGTGGTTTTTCCCTTAACAGGGTTTCCACGTTAAAAATCCATGTGTCAATGTGTTTATGAGTCATTACTTTAGTGTTTTGAATTACACATAACTAATTTTGGATCGATCGGTATACACTAAGCAATTTACTATTTTTCAGTAAATGAAAGACTGCTAATTGGTAAACAGTAAGAATAAGGTTTAACAGTGAACTCCAAGCAGTAGTTATTTGTTAAGAGTGTTTGAAGGCATTCATCTTGTAGGACTGAAGATAGCTAGAGGCTTAATATTGTGGTACTAAGTTTTTGGGTTGATTTATTGGAATATTTTTGAGGCCACTAATTCACCCCCCCCCTCTCAGTTAGTCTAACAGTTTCATATTCTCATAGTAGAGTCGACCAAGTTAATGTTATGGGACTATGATTGAGTATATAAGATTGAGTTTTTGATGCAAATATATATGGATGTTGATGTTATGACGTGCAAATGGTATTGGTGTAAATATTGGAAGTTTATAATATCTTTGGAGCCTCATTGGAACTGTATTGACATTATTGATGCTACCAGCTAGTTCAGTTTTGGGACTGTAAGTCTTTTCTATATTGTAATTTGTATTTGATTAGTGAACTCGACTGAGGGCCAGATTAGTGTTTTGTAATTGAGAAATGTAGGCTATAAGCTTGAATGCATGTGCAATCCCCTCTTATGTACTTATACCTTTAACAGGGTACTTATTGTTGCAATAGTGAGATATTTGTGGGTATCATCCCCACCGAGGTTTTTTCCTTAACCGGGTTTTCCTCTATAGAAAATCATGGTGTTCTAATGTTGATACTATTTATCTTGTTCAATTTACTTTTATTTATTTGTGGAATTAAGTTATGGATTTGGTTTATTAAGTTTAAAGATAGTGTTGCACCAATTCACTTCCTCCTCTCGGTGCTTCCTAATCCTAACAATTGGTATCAGAGCCTAGTTCCTTGGAGAAATTTTAACACCTTGAGGAAGATCCTGATGGAAGAAACTAGCAGTACTCAGAAGCATCTTTTGAATGCACTTGAAAATCTGGATAAATAAAATACTCGCATTCTTGATTTGGAAAAAAATTTGAAAGAGGTTGATAAATTCAGTGTCATTTTGAAGGAATAATTGAAGCAGTCCAAAGGAAAAAGGAAGGACCTTGCGGATTAATTATCTCTGAAAGGCAACGACTCTTCATCTACTGGAGAAAACAAACCTAAAGAGTTTGATCTGATTGTAAAAGAAAAATATAATCTAAAGAATGAGATAGAAGCCATGGAAATCAAAATGACTAAAGAAATGGAAGTGGAGAAGACACTTGAGCAATCATTGAAGGACAAAACATAATAATGCTACAAGATGAACATTGAAGTTGGATAGTTGCAAGATTTACATGAAGAATCTAGACACAATAAGCAAGAATTGGAAAGAGTCAATGAAATATTGAGAAGAGATCTAGTTGAGACCAGGGAGATTCAAGAAAAGTTCAGATCTAGCTCTGTAAAACTTGATGAGAAAATTACTAGTTAGAGGGCACCTAGGGAAAAGCAAGGACTTAGATTTGAGAAAGGTGAAAGCTCAGGAACTACACATAAAAGCAATGATTTAGATAGAAAGAAGGAAGAATCTAAGATACAAAAGTTCAACGAAAGAGATTTTACCTACAATAAATTTGGGCATAGAGCGTAGGAGTGCAAAAGAAAGAATAACACATTTTCTGGTTATTGTTTCACTTGCTACAAGTATGGACACAATTCAAATTAATGCAAAACCAAAATGAACAATCTTAAGAATTGACAAAACTACCTACTTTAAAAATGAAACAATCTTGGACACACAACAAACTAATGCAGATTGAAGAATAACTCAAAAGATCAGAGGTATGTAAATTCAAGTGTTATATGTTACAAATGCAATAATTCTGGTCATATAGCTAGAAATTGTAGATATAATAATTCTGGAATGAGAATAAATGGATCGATTGGAAGAAACAATGTAAGAAGTAACAATAATGAAAGAAGAAGCAAAAAATGCTTTGACTACAAGAAAGAAGGATATATTTATCGATATTGCAGATCTAACAATACAGGAAAAGAGAACAATGAGTCTGATGACAAAGGAAAGAAGCCTATGCTAATTGATGAAACCCGAAAGAAAATGGAGAGGACATGGGTAAGGGAAGAACAAATTGATTCATCAGAAAATTAGGTTATAAGACCTAATGGTCAATTTTCATTAGAAAATCCTGACACCCCATGAATTAAAGTAGTATTAACTGTAATGAAAGATTTAGTTGAAGAACGGTTCAGAAAATCTATGATTGAGATCGCAAAAGTTTTCATAATCATATAAATGATTACAGGCATATTTACCGATCACTAGTTTTATCATCTTTATGGAAGGTTAGGGTACATATAACATTTAATGAAGAAATCTGAGCGAAATTAAAGGATAAAAAGGTGTTTCGAGACTTCATTTAACACTTTTCTTTCTAAAGATCAAGTGATAACCTATGCAAAAGGAGATTCAAAAGCTATTTGAGCTACCGACTGAATTCGAGTGCAAACCTTAGTGTGAAGTAAAAAGGTATTTATCTCAGAAAAATCTTGTTAAATTCACCGGTTAAGTTATGGATACTTAGAAGATAGTTTAATGTGCTTGAGAAACCATGATATGAATATTAAATTGCACTCGTATAAATCTATGGAAGATGATCCCGAAGGTGCATTTTCCCATGTGCCACACAAAGTTTTAAATGTAGAAGTTATCCATGCATAAATTTACTGTGAATTGGAAGAATTGGGAGATTACAACATTTATTATGCATGAGCATCTTGGGATATTGGAAATATTGCATTAAACAAAAAGATTTATTTTCAGTTTGTTTGTTTGTTGTTCTGTTCCAGTTGGGTAGTTTTTGTGTTTTACTTGGTGGTGACTCCAGTTGGCTTATTATCTGATGGGGTCTTATGGGTTTGTTCTAGATGTCTTGGGGAACATTTGTCTATGATCGTATCTTGTTTCATTCTATCTTGGAGAAGATACCTTACGATGGTCTATCTTATTCTGTTCTTCAGTTTCCCGGTTGGTCTTGGTGTTTTAGGATCATTTGCTAATCTTCTGGTGGGAATATTCATGTGTTATCATGCTGGCTTATTATTATGTTTGGGGTTGACATTATTGTATGATCACATCTCTTATCTTTTGCGTTAGAGGTTGAACCTAATGATTTTTGGTCCTACCCTATATGTTGTAACATGTTTTGTTCTTCTTG
Organism: Thuja plicata; assembly: GCA_018584345.1. Lineage (NCBI taxonomy): Eukaryota > Viridiplantae > Streptophyta > Pinopsida > Cupressales > Cupressaceae > Thuja > Thuja plicata. Next base: position 984,150 of record MU223203.1, on the reverse strand, counting down.
GAGGATGTGATCTTTTCTGGCCAAATTGTGGCTTGTTGTCTTGCATATATTGGTAGTCTTAGGGTCTTTATAGCTTTTCAATAGGTAGTTCATGAGGTTAACATCCAGTATGGATCTAGATTTCTGGTTGTAATCTAGCATGTATGCTTTAGAATGTAACCTGGCATGTGGCTGGGCATGTATGTTGTATATATTGAGGATGATAATATGAAGGCCTACGAGGCATGTTTGTTGTTCATTTTTGAGTTGTTTATGAATTGTTCCATTGTGTTGAATCTTGCTGCAAGGTTAGATTTTCTCCATTGGGGAAAATCTTGTCATAACAATGTCAAGTGGTATCTGAGTGACTTTCAATCTTGTGGTGGCAGTGATCTGAGATCCTGGACTTGCAAAGTTCTTGGGGCATTGCTTGTGAGGTGGAAGAGACTAGATCTGGCTCACATCAATGAAGGACTTGCGTAAGGGTGGTTGGAAGGGATTTTTGCAGAAGGTTGAGTTGTGTTGATATGAGTTTATCAGAGTGTGATTTATTGATGCGATGGTTGATTGTTTGATCCCGAGCTCATGATCCTGTGAAAGCCTTTTTGAGAGATGGAAGAATGTAGATTGGACCTATGACAATAAAGTATTTTCTCAAATCCTTAAGCCCTCAACCCTAATCCCTAATCCCTCAACTATCTCTCCCATATCTCTCTAAACCCTAAACCCCCTTTCCCTCTCTTCTCCTCTAACTCTATCCATCTCTATGCTCAAAGACCTAAGCCCTCAACACTAAGCCATAAGCCCTAAACCCTAAATCCTAAGCCCTAAGCCCTTAATCCTCTCCTCATCTCTCTCTCTAAAACATAAACCTCCTTTCCCTCTCTTCTCCTCTCACTCTATCCCTCTCTATGTTCAAATCCCTAAGCCCTCAACCTTAATCCATAATACCTAAACCCTCTCCTCCATCTCTCTCTCTCTAACCCTAAACCCCCTTTCCCTCTCTTCTCCTCTCACTCTATCCCCATATATGCTCAACTCCCTTAACCCTAATCCTTAAGCCCTAAATTCTATAGTAGCCCCTAAACCCTCTCCCCCATCTGTCTCTAAACCCTAAACCCTCTTTCCCTCTCTTCTCATCTCACTCTATCCATCTCTATGCTCAAATCCCTAAGCCCTCAAATATAATCCCTAAACCTTAAAGCCTATAATAGTCCCTAAACCCTAAATCCAAAGCCCTTAGACCTTAACTCTCTCTCTCTCTCTCTCTCTCTCTCTCTCTCTCTCTCTCTCTCTC
>MU223203.1:905492-974356 GCA_018584345.1 Thuja plicata | reverse complement strand
TATATGTATATACATATACATATACATATACATATGAATATATATATATATATATATATATATATACATGTATATAAATACATGTATATATATACATGTATATACATACATACATACATACATACATATACATATACATATGTATATGTATATATGTATATACACATACATGTACATACACACACACACACACACACACATGAATTCACATATATAGTACAAACAAAATCAGCCGGAGACATATCTTTATACATATCCATATATTGATTTTCTAATTCTTAGATACTAATCTAAATGAAGGCAGTGAAGATCTATTACATGAGAGAGAATATGTCTTTATATTCTCATTATGATCTTGTTACTTTGATGTAGGGTTCTATTCTCCATCAGATTCCAATCTTATTGTATACATTGAATAGATGCCCTATTTAGATTTAATTTACTTCAGCAGTCTTCCAGATTAAAATTCTCATCTTGATTGATCCATGGAATTAATGAATTGGTTGTCTAGGAGGTTAGAAGGGCAGTTTCCTGATGCTTCTCCATAGTTTATTGAGGTGCATTAATCTTAATATAGTGATTAGTTTTGATGTCTTCTTAGTATGGGTGGATATCATTTGAATTCTAGTTTTAAAAGTCTAATATGTCATACTAGAGTGGATGGCTACTATTAAAAAGAAATTTTGTCTTGGATGCGAGCATTTTGATTCTATAATTCAGTTATGTCAACTTACTCAAATTTAGAGGCACTATGATCAGTAGAGTTGTATTAGTCATGTTGATAGTCAGGGATATGTGGTGAAGATAATATGTTAATTTTACTATTGACAAATGCAAGATATTCTAGAAGTATGGTTGCTTGTTGTGTTCATAATGCAGGTTGGTTTCATCTCTGTGGAAAAAGGTTCATGAAGTTTGATTGGAAAGATACAAACAAAAGCTGAATATTCATGCATCATTATGGGCAAGTATTCAAGCATTCCCTGAATGACATAGAAGATTAATACAAGACAATATTCGCAAGGAAAGGAAATTTGTATATCAATTCTAGAATATGTACTTGTATCTAGATCAGGTTGTATATAAATAATCAACATAAAAGTGCATGACTCACATGATGTTAGCCTTAGTATGTAAATGAGAACATTGATTCTCCAACAATATCCCACATATGTAAAAAGGGATGGTTGTATGAAAATGTAACTACAAGGCTCTTTTGTTATTTTTTTTGGGGCAAGACACGAGGTTTTCTCTGCTCAGCTCTTTCCTACTGGCGCCCCTAGTGAGATGACTTGTAATAGGTTTAAAAAATAATAAAATAATTTGGCCTTGGCACATTATCCATAAAAAATGAATTGGTTTAGCATTATAATTTGATTTTTATTTGATTTAGGTTTTTTAAAAAAAAATTAGTATAGGATTAGGTTTCTCTTTAGTATAACATTCAATTACGTTGAAGGTTTGGATTTAACTTGGTTTAGTGTAAGGGTAAGGTTTTTTTAGATTCATGATTAGGTTCAATTTGGTTTATTGTTGGGGAAACAATTCAATTTGGTTTAATGTCCAATTACATTTAGGGTTACAATTGAATTTATTATATTGTTAGGGTTAATGTTCAATTTGGTTTAGTGTTAGTTTTAGGGTATAATTTGGTTTGTAATTAGGGTTGATTTTTGGCTTATTGTTAGTTTTAGGGTGTAATTTGGTTTAGGATTAGGGTTCAATTTGGTTTAATGTTCAATTAGGTTTTTGGTTTTAATTCAATTTGGTTGTGTTATAGTTTGGGTTGAATTTTATTTAGATTGATGGTTCAATTTGGTTTAGCTATAGGGTTCAACTTGGATTATTTCTCAAATAGTTTTAGGGTTAGAGTTGAATTTATTTTAGTGTTAGGGTTTAATTTACTTTCACATTAGGGTTCAATTTGGTTTAGTGTTATTGTTAGAGATCAATTAGGATAGGGGTTTGGATTCAATTTTTTGTAGGGCTGGGGCTCAACTTGGTATCTAGTGTTCAATTACATCTAGGATTGGGGTTTAATATGGTTTATTATTAGGGACAATATTTAATTTTGTTTCTGATTAACGGTAAATTGGTTTCTAATTGTTTAATTAGTTTTAACATTAGGGTTAAATTTAGTTTAATAGTGTTAGTGTTAGAAATCAATTTGGTTAAGGGTTTGGATTCAATTTTTTATAGGGTTGGGGTTCAACTTGGTATCTACTGTTCAATTAAATTTAGGATTGCAGTTTAATATGGTTTAATATTAGGGACAATATTTTATTGGGTTTGTGATTAAGGGTAAATTAGTTTAGTGTTTAATTAGTTTTAGCATTAGGGTTCAATTTGGTTTATTATTTTTTTTAGGTTTAGGGTTAGGGATTAATTTTGTCTAGTGTTAGAGATAGAGTTCAATTTGGTTTAATTTTTAATTAGGTTTAAGGTTATATTTCAATTTGGTTCAAGGTTAGGATTCAATTTAGTTTAGTCTTGGGGTTCTGAATCTATTTTATTTAGGGTTACTATTCAATTTGTCTTAGTTTTCATTTAGGTTTAGGGTTACAGTTCAATTTGGTTTAGCATTCAATTAGGTTTCAAGTTATAATTCAATTTAGTTTAGCATTATAATTTGATTTTTATTTTATTTAAGTTTTTAAATAAAAAATTAGTATAGGGTTAGGTTTATCTTTACTATAGCATTCAATTACATTTAAGGTTTGGATTTAACTTGGTTTAGTGTAAGGGTAGGGTTTTTTAAGACTCATGATTAGGTTCAATCTAGTTTAGTTTTACATATATGATTTAATTTAGTATGATGTTCAATTACGTTTAGGGTTATAATTAAATTTATTGTATTGTTCGGGTTAGCATTTAATTTGGTTTAGTGTTAGTTTTAGGGTATAATTTGGTTTGTAATTAGGGTTCAATTTGGGTTATTGTTAGTTTTAAGGTGTAATTTGGTTTAGGATTAGGGTTCAATTTGGTTTAATGTTCAATTAGGTTTTTGGTTATAGTTCAATTTGGTTGTGTTATCATTTGGGTTAAATTTTATTTAGGATTTGGGTTTAGTTTAGTTTAGATTGAGGGCTCAATTTGGTTTAACTATAGGGTTCAACTTGGTTTATTTCTCAAATAATTTTAGGGTTAGATTTTAATTTATATTGGTGTTAGGGTTTAATTTAATTTCATGTTAGGGTTCAATTTGGTTTAGTGTTAGTGTTAGAGATCAATTTGGTTTAGGGTTTGGATTCAATTTTCTATAAGGTTAGGGTTCAAATTGGTATGCAATGTTCAATTAAATCTAGGGTTAGGGTTTAATATGATTTACTATTAGGGACACCATTTTATTGGGTTTGTAATTAAGGGTAAATTAGTTTCTAACTATTTAATTACTTTTAGCATTAGGTTCAATTTGGTTTATTATTTTTATAGGCTTTAGGGTTAGGGATTAATTTTGTTCAATGTTAGGGTTAGAGTTCAATTTGGTTTAGGGTTTGGATTTAATTTAGTTTAGCATTCAATTACATTTAGGGTTATAATTTAATTAATTTTATTGTTAGGGTTAACATTCATTTTGGTTTAGTGTTTCAATTTGGGTTTAGGTTTAGTCTTAATATAGGGTCTAATTATATATTTAGGGCTAGGGTGATAGTTTATTTTTGGTTTTGATTTAGTCTTAAGTCTAGGGTATAATTATATTTAGGATTAAGGTTATAGTTCTATTTAGTTTAGGTTTGGTGTTAGGATTCAATCTACTTTACTATTTTATTAGGTTTACAATGGTTGAATTTGAGTTTCAAGATTTAGTAAGGGTTAGGAAAATATATTGATTAGCATTTTATAAAGGTTGTAGTTCAAATCATGTTTTGGTTAGGGATTAGGGTTTGATTGTATGTCTTTCAACCCAAATTGGAAGAAGTATAATAGGAAAACACATATTCGAGGAGGATGATTTATATTTTTTCTATTCAGATTATTAGGTGAAAATCGTATGTCATTCCACCTCTTAGAGACTAACTTCATTCTTGAGAAAGGTCTAGTAGGCAGTTTTTCTATACTCATAATTAGCAACTATTTTGGCAAGTTGTTCTTTTTTGATCCATCTAACATGTTGATGGAGAAAATATTTGTGACATGATTATGGAGTATATAGCAATTATTAAACATCAATTTAAATACATATTATGAATATAAGGATCCGAATTAGACACTAACATAGGGTTAGTGTTACAAGTTGTACATTTAGATGAATTGTCAAAGTTACATGTAGGGATGGGGTTTAGTAATAAAAAATATAATTGAGATGAATTTATAACAATGACCATGACATGGATTTATGAGGCACTTTGATTTATCAAGTAACACTTGTCAAAGGATGCAGGCTTAATACTATTTTTGGAATCAAAACCATGACTCAAGGACATATTGAGTTCCACATATTAAAACCATTTTTAGTATTTTCAAGGGTTTAAGCACAAGGTCTCTAGGGAAATATGATTGGTGAATTCATTTTTTGCAAGTGCATATAATTATTTCTAGAATGTTTTTAGTAAGTGCATATAATTATTTGTAAATGATAGATGTATAAGAAAATGTGTAAATATAATTAATTAAAATAAATTAAATTTTGTATAAGAATGCTTTTTGTACGTGCATATAATTATTTGTAAATGACATATGTATAAGAATATGTGTAAATATAATTAATTAAATTTAAATAAATTTTGTTTTACGAGGACATCATGCGATGAATTTTTAAGTCTACAATATATGAGACTCCCCATACCTCCAATATGGAGGCACCTAACCATGCTTCAAATAGGAGAGTACACACCCTACCCCTCCCCCATAGAGTTGAATTTGTGAGGACACATAAGTAGGTAAAAATGAAGACATAAATCAAGCCTAACATGAATATACCACTTATCATACATAATTACATTATAGATGTTCCAAAAAATTCAATAAAAATAAATGAATATACAAATTCCCCAATAACATTATTTTAAAAGTCATTCAAACTATTAATCAAACAAAATTTTATATGAAAAAAATAAAAAAATAAAAAAATAAATTACAACTAAACATAAATAATTTTTTTGAATAATGTATTAATACTTTTCATAAATTACAATTAATTAAATACTAGACACAAACAAATATAATTCTTTTAAAAATTAATTTGTTTAATTGAATTTAATACTTTTCTTGAATTACAAATTTAAATTTAACACATTTATACCTACAAATAACATGCAAACCGCTATAAGTATCTTTCAACCCTTTAGAGGAACATTTGACCCAAATATACACACAGAAAATTGAGAATAAAGTTATGAAGGGTATAAAAGAAATTATTAGATAACGACTTAAAATATTATTATTATTATTATTAGATAATGCCACTTACTAGTGGAGGAGATAAAAGTAAAATATTATAACAGCAAAACAGATAAGTTATATAGCTCAAAACACAAAGTTTTATAAGGTTTTTCATTCTTCTCAAAGTACAATCCATAATAAGAAAGTACTCAGCCACGTGTCAAGCCATAAGAGCACAGAAGACTTTTATCTTTTACACAAACTAGGGTTTCAAAGATCACGAGCGAATAATAATGACTGCCTAAAATTTAATTTTTAATATATGACGTGTGTCCACCTCATTGGTTATGATAATACTGTCTGTCGTTTTCATGGAGAGGGTAAGGAATCAGTTGGAATGACTTTATGGTTTAATAACAATTATTTTTTCTTTTTTTCTGAAAAATAATAATTGTAAATTTGGTAAAGAACCAGACGCTCCGTGAACAGAAAAAAGAAAAAAGAAAAATAAAGAAACCCTAGAAATGAATGAAACCCTAGCTATATCAGGGTTTGTTTTCCATTTCTTTAAATCTATTCGCGCTGTTGAAATTGCCGTATTTCCGTAGATCTCTGTATTTTATGGACTGTTGTTACAATCAAATTCAATTATATGGAGAGATTGACGTCCAAACGCGCTGAATGCAGATATGATTTTGATGATTTGAGTCTGTGAGTTTCGATCGCCTCGTTGACTTTTGAGATCTTTGAATTTTGAAAAAAATAGGACTGAAATAATTGTCATATATTTATCTTGTGTTGACTTAAAATACACATTTGTTGCTTACTTGCTTCACTCGTTCAGCTCGGAATTCGTTGGTTGTAATTTGCTAGATTGGATCCCACAACCTACGGTTTTCATTGACAGTTTAAATTTCAATAAAAAATGTTGATTGAGTTTTCGAGATCTTCACTTATAGTCTATTTATTTGCATGCAATTGTAGCTAATGAGTTCATATTAAAAATGTCACTTAGATATTTTAACTGTTAGGTTTGCTACATTGGGTTCAGTCTTAATCGGGGTTTCTTGGCTTTGGAAAGTTCTTTACAATGGAGTTTTTCAACTGGGCTGAGAAACGGTGTTAATGGGTGCTTAGCAGTACCGAAATAACTTGAAACGGGCAGCATTTCAGTCCAAGAATTGTTGTAATGGGGAATAAGGGCACCGCAGTCTGAGAAAAATGGGAATGTATTGTAATAGAATAAAGAAGGAATATGCCCACAAAAATAACCGAGCTTGTTAAAGTCAGTTTTAATGTAATTCCGCCATATAAGCAATGAGGGGATTCATTGCAACGTATTAAGACTGAAAAGCAGCAATTGCTGTAATTAGGCTTTATGTATTTGCAATGCAATGCAGTCCCGGGTACTTATGTACATTTAGGAATCAAGCGGGATAGTTTTGGTTCCAATGTAGTTGAAACGTCCGCACTTTCCTTTTTAACAGCTGCAATGGCTTTATTTGTAGCATTCAAGAAGCAGAAGTTAGTGTGTGGTGACTTTCAGAATGAATGAAACGAGTTATTCGATCCCAAATGAATGCAAAAATATGTATGGTAACATGAGTAGAGTGGCTATGAGCACGTGTTAATTAGGACTGACAGAACTGGTTGATGTTTTGTCTAGATGGCATAAGGGTCGCCAGGAACTGCGTTTAGAAATTCTATCTATACTTATATTTTCTTATCAATATGCGCATAATGCTTCTTTTTCTGACCATAACGCAATGCTATTCATAAATGCACAATAAGTTCTAATGAAAAGTCTAGACTTTAAAACTCCTATAATTTTATTGCAGTATTACTCTTGAAAAAGTAATTGAACATAACAATTTGAATAAATTGAACAACCTTATCAAGGTAAAGTAAGGATAAAAATAAATCCTTGATGACTTTGGAAACCTTGGCATGTTGCACGTTCAACTTTCACTTTATTGTTGCGTTTCTCTTCTTCAGAATTAGATATTTGATGATGCTTGCTTGTGAATTCCCAGTAATTTAATCTGTGCCACTATACCATGCAACACCGGAGCAATCTAAGGTTTCCTATTCTATTCTATTACATAATTAGTATATGCTTTGAATCTTACTCAATTACAGGCATGTACAATATTTGAATTCAAACACTGTGTTGCTGGGCATTGTGCTGTATGACACATCAGTACCCATACTGATTTGGGCACCTTTTAGGCACATCCCAGATTTGCCAAATATTAGTCATAACAACAGAAAAAAAGGTAAGCCGCAAAGATTTAAAATAAAACTTAACTCACATAGAAGATAAAAAACATCTAACTCAACCGCTTAATATCTCATTTCTATCCACTCCTGATATTAACTGATCGTTTATTTTTTCTCTATTTTCATATTTCTAGTTTTTTTATAGACATGGCAAGTTGTACTGATTGCATTCTAGCTGCTTTATTTGCAATTTTGTAGTTTTGGACAGTAACATTTACAAATGTGTATAAAAAATATATATGACATCTTAACATGGAACAACATATAAAGAATAAATGAGGTGGAAGTAGAGACCCCAACGGTCAAACAATTCAGTTGCATGAGGGTGAACTTGAATTATAACTTTTATGATTAGAGTTGCATGCTGAGAGATAGGACTTTTGTTGATAAGTGCCAGTTATTATGAAGTTAATTTGAAATTTAGATAATAGGTTGCTAGAAAAATATGTTGTGCTAAATCTCTGAAATTTTATCTAGGGACCACTCCTGTGGTCAGTTTGTGCATGCAACATATGGGCATTAGATTGATTATTAAATGTGAAACATATATTGCTGGTATCATACTCAAACACATAGGAAATTAGTCCTCGGATTTCTGTATCATTTTACTGAAACAAAAACTAAAAGAAAAGTGTCTATTTAGATTCATCTGGTTTTCTGACCATTATCTGCATTCAAACATTGCTAATAAGTGTTTAATAGCTTCTCTGCTTGAGTGTCCTTTTGAAGTGTTCAGTAATGCATCAATAATATTTTTTTTAGGTTTTGCAATACTGTCCATTTTGTAGGCACTAATATATATGTGCAGGTGATTGGCTGAGATTTGAAGTGCTTGTATTTACTGTACAAGTAAATATTGCAGAAATCATGATTGTTTTGAAGCAGCATGATGTCGAAGGGAAAACCAAGGTGACATAAATCATGAAGCAAAATTTTAGGCAATTTATGAATAAAATCACAGAGGCACTGATTCTTATTTATTGTTCAGGACATAGAGGCATACAGGCATGGATTATGCTGGACCATTAGAGACGGAAAACGTTTAGTTGACAATAAAATGGAAATTGACAATAAAATGGAAATTGGAGCCACAAAATGCCAACACTTCAGCATTCGGTAAGACACTATCCTTATCTTTTGGAGATGCTGAAATTATTATCATGGCTTCTAATTCTTGTACATTTTGCGAACACTATAGTTCATTTTTTGGAAAAGGAGATTTCTATTAGATGCTTAAGTTACAGGGTATGCCCTTAAGACCTCTCGCATCCATTCTGGGTACAGGTTTTCCCAGGGGGGTACACTTGTATACGCCTATGGTATGTACTTGGGCATCTGGGTACACCCAGGGTATGTACACGGGCATATCCAGGCATATCCAAAGGCACTAAGTGCCAAAAATTAACAAAAAAAGTGCTTTTTGACTTTTTTTGCATCCAAAAACTCTAAAATGCCGCCCAATGCAAAGATCATTTTTCACTCTTCGCTCTCTCTCTTTTCTCATTTTCTCTTAAATTTTTTTTTTGGGGCATAGCCCCCAAATTGCCACTTCCGCTCCATGGAGGGACACTCCCCCTCTATTGCTGGGTATTTCTCACATCTAACACCTTATGCAGCTTGTCATTGCTGCCCCTCAAACTCATTAGGGTCTCCACTCCAAACCCCCAGTAGTTATTGGGATCTCTTGTCATATAAGAAATTTCATTACAATGAGGGGGTCTGTGAGTGGAGGCCAGATTCAAGAACTTAGACAAGTAAAATTATCATTATTAAATGCCAATTGATAAAGATAAAAATTTAAATATCAATTGGCATTAATGTTTATCTTTATCACTACCATTTTGGCATTTGGCATTGATCAATGATGAAGTATCGTACTATCAAATGTATGTAGTTTTACAATTCTGTCTATTTCTTTAAATTTCACTATCTTTGCCATTTAATATTTATCTTTATCTCTACCATTTATGCATTGATCAATGATGAATTAATATACTATATGTAAACACGCACACAGACCCAAAAGTATTGCAGCCAAGGAGGAAATATTACCATACTGGTATACCCGTATCTGTACCCAGTGCCATACCGGCAACTTAGATTAGATGTATGCTTTTCAGAATGGTTTGCATATTTTGAGGTTTGAACATGTATTTTTGAATTGCATCCTGTTCAACAAATATGTACTTCTTTCACTCCCGTTTGCATGCATGCATATACAATCCATGTGTATATCTACAGTCCTGTATATTTGTTCTGGAATTCGATCTTCAGTTGGAAAAGTGAAAATGCAGAAGATAAAAATTGTTCAGAGTTGCATTCAGTAATTTATTTATATATGGCGACTCAAGGAAAGCGATAGCACTGTTTATAAACATTTCCTTTTCCAAGGGGTATGGTTTACGTTCCTGTTATATGAGTAACTGCAAAAATATATGAAATATATCAGCAAATAAAGGCTCATCCTAGGTATAGGTCATTAGTTCCTTTCTCCAATTTATTGGAGTAATGTCACTACTTCTTTAGCATACATGCAATTAATAATTTCTTTCTGTAACGTTTCCTTTATTGAACTGTCATTAACAATATGTATGTTAATGGAATTTTTTTACGTTATGCTCATTATATCTGCTTTTTGGACCCTTTGCCTCATACAGTGGCTACGTCGCAAGAACTCGTGAAGTGAATGGAAATATATGCTGGCCATTTCCTCAGTACTTACTTGAAACTAGATCGAAGGAAGAAGTCAATGCAACATTGCCTCCCATTGAAGTTCCCCAATACAAATGGTGGAACTGTAGAAAATGTTTGGATGGCATTAACACTCCAGAGATCTTAGCTGAGAAAACCAGTACGAAGAACTTTTGTGGTTCCTCACAGGCATGTGATGGTAACATTGCTCCTGGTCATCAGAAGTTTGGAAAACAATTGCCTACACCCAATGCCAATCTGCAGGATAACTGTAGGGAAAATACACCACTTGATACAAAAATGGCGGAGTGTGCAACAGGTGAATTAAAATCAAATTCTGTTTTGAGTTCATCTGCACATGAAAATGAAAAGGACAAGATAGACAGAAGGGTGGTGACAGAAGAGACAATGGAGCATTGCTGGAATGAAGGGATAGTTCCAGTGAACCTCCAAGAAGGAAAATCTGAAACTCCGAAGGCAGCAGAGGAGAAAATTTTAAGGCCACAGTGCTTGTCTAGGTCTGTAGGAAAGGCTGATATGACTGGGAAGCATCGCCATAATAAACAGGATAGGAAAAAGACATGTGCTGACATGGGGCACTCAGTAACTCAGCCATTATCTTCCTTATTAATGAGTGAAATGGATAATGTATTTGGGTCAAAAGAAAGCAAATCTAACGCTTTCCAGAATGCTCATCACTCTTCAAATTCCTGGGAATATTTTTCAAAGGACAGAAACATATTTGAGCAGATAAGTAAGAAGGTAAGAGAAACGGGGACAGTGCAGGCTACCTCACAACTATTGTCATTGGGTTCTGAAACTTGTGATGCAGATCAGCCTGGTGTGAATGCAAACAAGCTTGAAAACATTGGCACTGCTCCTCCTGTCTCTTTGAGTTCTGATGAAAATGTTCAACCTGGTCAACAAACTTTGGCTTCCAAAAACAATATGGAAGCAATTTCAGAAGAAGAAATAAAATTGCTGACAGTTCAAACAGTGGAATCAAGCATCAAAAAAGGGGATCTTTCACTGAGAGAAACAGATGAAGAGAATGATGTCATGCATACAAGAAAAAATGAAAGCTCAGGTATTGAAGGTAGTGATAGAAGTAACATAACAGAAGGAAAAGAATGTGTTGACCTTCACATGAATCAGGGATCCGTTGATAAATCGAATGTGTTGCTTTCTAATGAAACTGAGAGTTTGAAGGTCAGTGAATCTAGAAGTAAGAAGAAGTCACAGAAGAAGCGATCAATAGCAGATATAATTGCTTCCGACTCCTTGGCTTTGGAGGCATGCAACAAAGAGAAAGAAGAATCTAAATTGGCTGATACTGTGGAGGAAAATATATGCGGAGCTGAGAATCATGAACAAGATCTGGTACCAGTTGATTCCATGATAGTTCCCAATGATGTTGCCAAAACATCTTCAAAATCACAAATGGAAACAAATAACAAAGCTGAAGTACCTCTTGATGCAGATATCAATAATGTTAAACGCAAGAAACGACAATCAGAAAACTCTAAAATGAAGAAAAAACAAGGAAAAAGAACTCAATCTTTGGATGCTTCCTCAAGCTTTTCTTTAAAGGTGTGTACGAATTCTTGTCTTTACCCATTATATGAAATAACACTAAAAACTAGTATGTTGTAAATAACAAGAATTTACATGTGATTATGATTACTGGAGGAAACACAACTTAGCTGAATCATCATGCATGTTGTCTTTTATTTCAACTACAGTCCATTTTTGTTTGCTCATATGAATTGCTTGCCCTTTGTACTGGGACCACTTGAAGAGAAAATGAAATATAATAATGCAGTAATTACCTCTTACAAAAACAAAAAAATTGTTTGACCTAGATATACAATGTACATCATACATTCAATTGTGCTTATTGGTTTTTTGATTGGCTTATTTTCATTTGTTTTTTTGATGATGATTTGAATACTTTTATGGACATATGTAAGAGGTATTACAAGCACATTTTCACTTACTAATATATTTGTCAAAATTTGTTCATTCAACTAAGCTAAATAGTAAATTAGTGTCAACAAAAAATATTCTTTACTTTTTTCCAATAACAAAGGATACAAAATTTAGCCATGTAAGAATTCTTGGCTACTCGCTAATTTGCTGGTTGCAAGATTATTTTGTATGTTAAACTTAAATTAAAGAATTTATGTGACTGCTCCACTTTGGGTTTTTAAAAGTGCTGCGAATAACTTATAAATTTATGTTGTTTCCAAATTCCCTTATTTTCTTAAATAGGAAAGGTATATGTGTTGCATGTATTAATTGCTTCTCTGAAATATATGCATGGGGGAAAAAAAGTGTTAGGGTATAAGTTGGAACTGTTGTGCATGGTGCCGCAGATGCCTATTCTTGTATAAATGGGGGATAATCATGTTGAATCGATTAGGATTTTTTTACTGTTTTCTTACAGTTCAATTACATAGAAACATAGCAACAGTATTGATAAGATCAATTCATAACAGGAGTCCTCTGAAAAATGATGACACATTAACACTATGAAATACCAGGCTTTTCTTGTATTATGACCCATGTATCCTATCAAAATAAAAAAATCTGTAACTGATGGAAAAATTCAATAATTTCCTGTAACGAAGTTATTTCTACATTTTTTCACATGGTGATTTACTAAAGTAATTCCTGTAACACCTTCCAAGATGGTCATGGCACAAACTCTTCTTGGGTTTTGAAAATTTTATCACTTATGCCTGTCTCGTAGTTAATGAATACTGACATTTCTTTAAGAAAATATTCTTTCTTCCACTGATATCAGGATGGGATGGATAAATGCATGCAAAGAAATTATAGGCCACATTAAGAGAACCTATTTTCATACTGTTCTATTAAGAGTTTCTAAAAGCCATATTAGTTACCAAGTAAATGGATTATTTAGTTTTAAATAACACTTACTTTTTGCCAAGGTTTTCCAACTTGAAGGACTCTTAGACCAGTTTTTCTTCTTCAGTCAATGAGTTTTTAACTTTAGCTGATTTTTTTTAACATTAGTGTGTATGCTTTTTAATATCCATCGAGACCCTCCATATCCGTTTTCCCAATTTGATAGTGAAAGACTTACAGATAATGGCTTGCTTTGAAATGAGATGCTAAATAATTCTTAACATTAAAGATTGTGTGTTTTGATTTTGATCAAATCTTTTGTCAGATTACTCTCCATTTCATTAATAAACCTGCTACGATATGACATATACCTGTCCTCTGGCTCGCTTCTGGTTTAGATGAAAATTATTTGATAAATATTTTTGTTACTCTGCCAGAGTACTGAACATCTTGACAAGTCTAACAAATTGTATATATTCCAGTCTAGTTGTTTGTTAATATATACTGTCAGTTTTATTTCACATAATCATAAACACTCTACTTGAAGAATCTAGAATTTAGCTTGATTGTACTTTTATGTCACTTCATTACACACTGAATTACTTGTACATGTTAAAGTTAAAAAATCATTAGCCATCAACCAGAGCCACTTATGTTCTTTAATCGAGCATACACAAAACTGTCTTGTGGTTTGATACCCTTTTTTGTTTGTGAATGATATGGAGTCTGAGCTTTACTAGTAGAACTGGAAAAAAATTACTTTTTGGAAACTTATGCATAGCAATGTTTTCTATTTTATTTTTAATGTATGTGTGCATTTTTTTGGTTCTTGGTTGTGTCCTGTGTGAAAGATTGGAGAAAAATAATCTCTTGGGTGTAGACAAACAAATCTAGTTTGATGAGTCACGTCTGATTTTAAGGCATTCATATTTCCAAAATCATCTGCACATGGTAGTTTGTAAGTGGAAGATAACCAATGCATTTGGGTGCCCTCATATTCTTCTATTCTGAAGGGGCAAATTTATGCATTTTTTGTTGGGACATCAATGATCTCTAAATGATTTCTTTGTTTCAGGATTCTGCAAATGGAAGGAAATTTGAAGCAATTTCTAAAATTATTCAAATGCCGCAAAGAGCATCAGACTTGGTACAGATGTCGGGGGATAAGCTGCTTCAGGACAATTCCATTCATCATGTAGATGGACAGATGAACCAGAGGTGTTCTGAAGTGGATGATGATGTACCTCTGAATGTTGTAGAATTAATGGCAAAAAACCAAAGTGAACGAGATTTATCAGAACATATTTCAAAGAAACTCAAAAGCAAAAAGGATGACAGGAGAGTGAAGATTAAGGTGAAGGAATCAGATGTTAGTCATGCCAATAAGCCTACACAGAAAGAAAGAACATATTCTAAGAAGAAAGCTGCTAGGCATAAGAGTTTGGCACAGACCAAAAAAACTGATCAGGTAAGTCCTCAAGTTTGTTTAAGAACTCTTTTGGGCAACAACACGCCTGGAGTGGATAACCAAATGAATGTTTCTCAGGTGATTTCAACAGGCAATTCATCTTTTTCAGATATGGAAGCCATCAAATCTGACTCTCTTAAAGAGCATTCAGAGACATTGCAATCGTCCCAGTGGTTCAATCCATGGGATAAACATTCAAACTTCGTTGTACCCTTTTTTACTGGAACAAATGTCACTTGTAATCCACCGACGTCTTTTGTTGATTGCTTGAACTCCAAGGTACCTAACAGTCAAGAGGGGGCTCTCTGTACAAATGGCATGTCACCAGCCTTTTTACAGGTGCCAATGGCAGCAGCAAGAGATAGTGAACATATGAAAATGAAAACTTTGTACAATAAAGGCACTAATGTACCACATGAATACAGAAAGCCAGTAGTTTCAAAGTTCCACGATGACTCTGAATCATCTCTTCATTATACTGGTGTAATTTCAGCGATGGACTCAAATCCAAATCTCACACAGAATGTGATGCCAATTCCAACAAGTGGAAATTCTAATTTAAATTCTGGCCCAAAATGTAATGTTCCATTTCAAAATCATAAAGGAAAGGATATTTCAGTTCCCTCTGGAAAAAGAGATGTAATTTCTTTTCCTGCTTATTTTGTGGGACAAAGTAACTCAGCTTTATTGCAGCAGGTCAATGCCCAAGCACTACCAATCTTTGGTAATAATTACCCTGTTTCTGTTCCTTCTGTGCCTGTTCTGAGGCTGATGGGACAAAGTGTTTCAGTTCCAGTTAATTGTGGAATTGAGCAAAACATTATACCAGAAAATAAAAATAATGGAACATTTTCAGAGCTACTTCATGCCTCTTCACAAAAGCAAGTCCCTTGGTTTCGTCCCATAAACTGTCCACCAACTGGGTCGTCTTGTGAAGACAGGATGTTTAAGATTCCTGTACCCGTCCAAGATAGCACGTGCATGAAACAGCATACTCAGAGTTCTAAAACACCTATACCTCCTGTTCCAAAGTTCACTCATGTCTGTCTGGTGTCAAATGGGCACTCTGGAGCTTCTAGCTCTTCTTGCACGGTCCCTGACAAAGCAGATGTTGCTATGGAATCATCAATTGCAAATAAACAAATTCCTTTCCAAGGTGCATCATTGTTTGTAATGCAGCAGAAAAATGGATTGCATTTTGCAAATGGCTACAATGGCAATCTACAAAATTTATCTACCATTCCTCCTCCAACTTCCCAGACAACAGAGTCTGTCAAAGGACCAAGCCCTACCAAAGGCCCCAGATCATATAGGCGACCACCTACTAATGTACACCTGAATAGAAATCATACAGGTGCTGCAGACATATACTCTCAGAATAGGCACCATCTCCAAGCCTTATCTATCTCAGGAACGAATCTCAAACAAAGACGAGCAGAAGAGTCAATGAAAGCAAAAAAGTCAAGTCTGAACAAAGGAAACAGAGAATCTGCCTTTGTTAGCAAAAGGCCTTGTAATATCGAGATATGCACACTGAACCAGAATCCAGCTGAAATTATTATTGATGATGGGGAAATTATGGATGGCCTTAGTTATAAGCATTTTCCTTCTGCTTCCAAGGCTCTTTTACCTAGCAAAGGAAAGAAAAACAAACAAGTTCCCAATGGAGAAAAAAAACGTAGAGCCTTAAAAACAAAGTGTCTACAAGAATTCATTGGTTACGAGAATGGCCACACAAGTGACCTGGCCAACAGAAATCTTGGCACGGAAGTTCTGAAAAACTAGATAAAAGTACTAATAAGTAAAAAATCTGGTTATTTAAGACTTGATTCTCTTATTGTAAGTTGAGCCAACCAAATGCAGAAGTGGATGATGAACAGTCATTTTTGATTCTGCCTAATGATTTCATCTTCCACTGATTGGCTGATTGGATACTAGTAAGAGCAGTTCGATATCTCTGCAAGCATGATGCTGTACATGGCTCTTTATTTCCTTCATTTTTTTATTATTTTTGAACGCCATTTGCTTGTAGACAATTGTGTCCATTTTGTCCTTTTAAGTCAATGCATTCAATGCATTTGTCTTTTCCAACATTGTTTATGTAACTGATTCATGAGGAACTGTATATCCTGTAATATATTTCTTGTATCTTGTGTCAGCAGTGACATGCCAAAACTTTTACATGATCATTATGACAAAAATTGTGTTTCTCCTGATGTTGTTCTTTTCATTTTTGTTGGTTGAACTTATGTTCTCTATGCTATATAAGTCCCAAGCCACTGTAAACATGTTTGATAGTATCAAAGAAGAAAAATGAAGCATCCCACTTAGAGCCAAACGAAACACCAAAGATTTATTTTACACTTAAACTTTTATATTCCAAATTTATAGAAGCTGGGGGTATGTCAAATAAAACACCAAGTATCATAAGCGCAAAATTAAAACATCATGTTCAAGTTTAAATTGGCCTTTTTGCAAAACTTGATTAATCAACATTTTGCATAAGTTTCATGTGTTGGAGGCTAGGACACTGTATATGGTTATTCAACTACCAATGCTTAAAATATGTGTCGTGGTTTCAAGTATGGTTGTTATAAATTCCAATACTTAAAACTTGGAAGAAAAAGGAAATTTTATTCAGTTGTGGCATGTCAGAAATTACAGTGTTGTGTTTATTAGTGATTGTTTATATCCAGTTAAAAACTTGCTACATGGTTGTATTGAGTTTTCTATTTGAATCATCGTTCAAAAATTCAGACTAAGCTAGACAGCCCAAAATTTTGACTTGGACTGAATTACAGAAATATCTTGACAAAGTCTGAAGGTGAAAATGAAGACAAAAGTCAGAACTCTAGGGATTTAACCATTTTCTTTTGGGTTTTTGTGCTGGATGAATATCTCAATCAGATTTGACAGGTCCTAGTGAGTCTTGCTAAGGAGTTTGCCTGCATGGCCTGTGAGTACTCAACTAGTTTTAGAACCATGATTTAGACACTTGAATGGAACAAAATCACAGGAAAGAGATAACAGTGGGGATGAACTTCCTGTAAATACTTGCATGCAAAGAAAACAATAGAATGATAAAACATAGATCACAAATAAGTGATGTTCAGGATGATAGAAGTTTACACGAACATTCTGAGACAAAATTTGGCGAGGCTCTTGCTTATATAATTGGTATGACAAAGTTGTGCGTGGACGAGAGAAGATTGCAGGAAGGTATTGTGCAGCTAAGCTAAGCGGAGGTGAGAGATGATTGAGATGTTAGTTTTTTTGGTATTTACCTACGCCATTATTTCTTTTTTTATAAGTAAAAGAAGAAAAGAGTAATAAATCTGATGCAAAGAATTAGTAAACTGGTTTGAAATTTTTTGACACTAGTAAGTGATTAAAGTGATTATTAATCTTTGTTTGAACGTCTTTTTAATGGAATACTCTTTATAATAATATTTTTTATGAAATATAATTTTTTAGCTAAACATTTGAGCAATTAAGCTTTTATAATTAAATTAGTATATGATGGGATTTTTGAAATTTTATAATTTTCAACGTTTGATTTTTTATTTTTTATATAAATTTATGATTTAAAAAAATTATTTTGAGAAGCTGGAATTTTGATATTTAATTATAAAGGAGTTTGCTAAGCTAGGGGTTGTATTATAGATAAAATTTTGTGGATTAAAATACAATAATAATATTTACAATCTTGAGAATTCATAATATTATTGAAATTAATGAATAAGTAGGGGAAATAATTATTAAAAAGTTAAGTTTATTATAGTGTTTTATGACAATTTCTTTGTTTTTTTTAGTTGAGGGAAAAGTTAAATTGACTTCTTTTAAAAATTCTTTAGTGAAGTAGTAGGTAAATCTAGAAAGGAAATGATTAGTTGTGTAAATTTTTTGCTATATTTTTTCTACAAATTGTTTTTATAAATCTATAACAAGACAAATTTTCTTGTTATAGATAGATTAATGAAATGAAACATTTACCTTATTTAATATATTGTTTCTAAGCAATATATTTATATCTAAGAGTTATAATCCCTTTTTTCTAGGGAAAATAACTATTCTTACTTTAAGATATTGAATTATAATAAAAATCAATAATTGTTATAATTTTTTTAAAAAATTAACTAAAATTATTGTTACTATACTTATAATTAGTTATATTAAATTTATTGTAAAGATTAAGAAAAATATGTAAAACAATCTGAAAAGATCATTTGTTTATAAATTAAAGCACGCTTCAATTATAATTATAAAATAAGATAATGTTAATTGCATTATATTAATAATAAAAAGCATACTTTAAAGGGAAAAATAAAGGGACATTAATTAATGAAGACCATGGACTATGGATAAATAGGTGCTAAGATAAGATTTAGAATTTATAAGCTAAAAATAGAGATGATATTAATTAGTAAAGATCATTGAGTATATTTTAATTAGAAAATAGTTAAAGTAATATAGAATAACCTTTTGATTTAGTAAATTAAAAAGTAATTTATATATAATTTTAAATTTAATTAGCAAAGTGTCTTATTATAATATTTTATTTTAATTTGTTGGAGGAGTGAAATTCATATATAAAAATATAAGTTAAGATTATTTAAAAACTATTGTTGTGAAGTGATTTTTTAAAATTATTTTTAGGAAGTCTAATTAATCTCAAAATTAGTGATCATTACAAAAATATTGTAATGCCATTATAAATAAATGCCTTGTTAGTGAACAAGGAGAAACAAAGTAAAAAAAAATCAAATACAAAGAAAAGAACTTAATCCTTACCTCTCTTTGCACTTCATTTATGCTTGAAGAGGAGTGACCAAAGTTAAGTTAAGATGTCTTCGATTTTTTTTTTTTATCAAAATCTCTTGTTATACATCAATAATGTAGTTGTGCCCAAGAAGTAATTAGAATGTACATATTTTCTTTAACAACCAATAATACAATAGTACATTTAATGTGTTGATGAAATTGGCCACAAGTAATAAAGGTTCATATTGGATGTAGATCAATGATTAGGGTTGCATTCTAGATGTAGATCAATAATTAGGGTTGCATTCTAGATTTAGAGAAAGTAAAAGTCTCCAAGTAATATTTTGTGATAGTGTACTTGGAGTGGGAAATGATCAACAAGATGGGGAGGGATAAGACTAGCTTATTTTGATCAAATGGTAGAAATTGGAGGTCCTCACTCATATGTGAGGACTATGGGGAATAATAATAATATGACATGTAGACCTTTTCACACATATGTGAATCATATATTAATGTGAGATTATGCCATGTATATACTCTCGCACATATTGATGATCACATGACATGTTGGATATGACAAGTGAGGGCACATGTTATAGGAGAAAATGTAGACCTTTTCACACATATGTGAATCATATATTAATGTGAGATTATGTCATGCATATACTCTCACACATATTGATGATCACATGACATGTTGGATATGACAAGTGAGGGCACATGTTATAGGAGAAAATAGACGGTTAGGATTTTATGAGAGGGTTTCATGGATAAGAGATGGTATGGACAAGATTAATTAAATTAATTGCATTTTAATTAGTGTGAATGATTGATTAGATTAATTAATATATATGTGAACTTAAATAAATAAATTTTAAATCAGTTTGTCTAAATTTAGACTTTAGGAAATGACTAATTACTTAAGACAAGAATTAGGTTGGTGACAAGAGAATTGTTAGAGGATGATTTAGGTGAAACATTGTATAACATGACCTTTAAGTGTAAGAAATAAAAATTTAAATGTAAATTTATAAATTTTTTAAGATAATTTTTTTGGTTTCAAAGTTTTTTTAAAAAAAAACAATCTAGATGTATAAATAAATACTTTCATACAATTTTTTTTTAAATGGAAGTAAATTTACATACTTTGTCATAACAAGTTAATAAAAAAATAGAAAAAAATTATTATAAATATCAATATATATGTTATTAAATGTAAAGTTGTGATTATATAACTATTTAGTTGTTAGTTAAATGTTGAAAATTATGTACTCTTCCTTATAATTTTTTTTTTAACTTCAAAATTTGTTGACATTAAAGCACTATTTATTTTACTATAAAATAAATATATTAAATTTATATTTTATGAATATCATTTGTTCTATTGTGAACACAATCTAAACCAAATTTAATTTTACAAATATCAAATTTATTCTACTATAAATATAATATACAAATTTCAAATTTAAAGAAGTACTATTTATTCCAATATACAAATATAATATCAAATTTATGCAATTAAATATATACCATTTTCTAGCTATAAGTATTATCTATTCTATCATAAACATAAACATAGTATGAACTAAATTCTAATGTACAAATAATTCATTCTACTATAAATATAATATTATATATTCTACTATATGAACCTAGTTCAAATTTATAATCAAACATTAAAATTAATAAAAAGAAAAAAAGGTGAAGTTCAATTTCATAGGGTACCTAATGAAAGACCTGGGTAGGAAGGTAAAAATGGTGATGTCGTGCCTGATTAGGTATTGGTAGTTGAACCAGCGGGTTGCAAAAATCCGAAAGATTTATGAAAACGAATTTATTTGCAATATGTACGTGCCGTGCAAACCCTAAGCAAACAGAATCTTTCACTGTGAGTTGACAACTGGCACGGATGTTGATGGCGTGTACCTTGAATGACCTAACCCTAACCCTAACCAGAACTTTTAATGCGAAGTATTAAATATTTCTGGCAATCGAATAAAATTAGATGTAGCATTCTTTATTCAATAGAAAATCATCAGTTTTGCCTGCATGATAGTTATTCGATTACGCTGTGGTGCAGCAGTTTACCCTTGATTCGCAGGAATTTATCATCACCATTCATGTTCGATTTTCTGGAAATTACTATTCGAATTTCTGGAGTTCACTGTTGGAAAGGTGAGGATTGTTTAAGGATCGTCGTTAGAGAGTTGGACTGGTTTTCCAGTCACCTAACCCTAACTTTATCTTCAAATGGAAAGCCTAAATTACGTCTAGAGATAAAATAAAATCAGCTGCAGTATATTTTCTTAATAAAAGTTCATCAATTTTCGCCTCCACGGCAATTAGGCTATTGTGCGAAAGTTTAATCTTGAATTTGCATTCCGATTCTCAGGAGTTTACTGTTGGAAAGGTGAAGATTGTTGTTGAGAGTTATGACCTGTTTTCCGTTCAAGATTTAGAATTTCCATTCAACAGCTTTATCTTTAGTTTCGGAATCTTAAATCGCAGAATTTTGATTGAAGAAGTCTCAACAACAACTCTCAACTCTCAACAACAAGATTGTGCAGGTTTTCATTCAATATTCTTTGCACTGTTAACAGTAAATTGAGTAAAATTTTGGTCTGGATGATATGTCTGGGCTCTATATCTCATTATTTTGAGGAATCGTTAAGGTCCTTACACAAGAGATCAACCAGAAACTTCCAAACGATGAATCAGCAACTTCCGTCAAACTTCACTCTCTAGGAAATTTAACCATCATTCTTAAGCTATGACTACATATTTCATGTACAGTTCTGCAAACAAAAGATTCTAGGACGCCACTGTATAAAAAGTAACAGTTTATTCTAAAACTATCGCTGTGAAGTGGAATTATTTGTTATTTTTAAATAAAGTTCAATTGATATTCAAAATAGCGCTCATTTTAAAATATTTTTTAATGTCAATATAAAAATTGCATGTTGGTGTGAATAAGGAGAAATGAAGTATAAACCAAAGTTTCAAATATAAAGAAAAGGATCTTATACTTGGAAAAACCAAAGTTTCAAATATGATGAAAAGAATCTTATACTTGGAAATGAAGTTTAGATATAAAAAATAAATCTATATTTGGCTTCTTTTACACTTAAACAAGTGTGAAAAGGTTGAAGGTCTGAATTTAAGTCTTTCAAAACCTCTCAAATTTCCCTTGAAGAGGTTGAGTGTCCAAATTTGAAGTTGAGTGTCTAAATTTGAGAAGTCTTTGAAAAGATCTCTCAAAATCTTCTCCTTATACATCAATGGTGTAGTGTGAGGTTAAGTGTCCAAATTTGAGAAGTTTTTGAAAAGATCTCTCAAAATCTTCTCCTTATACACCAATGGTGTAGTGTCTAACATGTGTGATTAAGTGATTGGAAAGTATATAATTGCTCTTAAAAACAATAACATAATATTATATTTAATATATGTTGGTGAAAATTGCCTCCAAAAGAGTCTAGTTATATAGATGATGAGATGAATGGTATAATGGATGTAGATCAATGGCTAGGGTTGTATGAGAGATTTAGAGGAAAAATGTCTTTAAGTGACACTTCTGATTGGTGCACTTGGGGTGGGCAATGACCAACAAGATGTAAAGGGATAACATTAACTTATTTAGATCAAATAACGAAAATTGAAGTTCACATAGTGTGAGGAGGATATGGGGAATAATGACATAACATGTAAGTCCTTTTACATACTTGTGCAAATCACATACAAATGTAAGATTATGACACATGAATACTCTCACACACATTGAGGATCACACTAGATGTAGAATTTGACAAGTGAGGGGTCTCATATATACATCGGAATTACATGTATAAAATGGAATCGAAATGAAATGAAAATTTTTAATGACAAGACTCAACAATCTATGGGACCAAGAGAAACATCCTTGATTTATCTTCATGCTCTTTTCCATGTCAGAACCCCTATTAATTTCGACATGGAAGCTAGCCATTTGATTGATATTTTCTTCCCTCAATAAATAGTGCATGTTGTCAACCTTCCAACCCGTTTCATACCGAGCATGAATATCTTCATAAGCTGTGCATTCCATGATGAATTTCCATTCCCTTTCTATTGCTCCTTTGTTGCAGAATATGAACTCTTTCTTTCCAAATTTCCTTGGTTATCTTCCACATACTAGTCTTACACCTAAAAGAAATCTCGTCCTCATAAATGCAACTAATAGTCTTACTCTTCCTTTAATAGAAGCCCCTAAATATGTTTTCTCATTTGGTCCTTCACTAGGGTAAACTCTTAAATGGAGTATACATTTTTTTTGCCCAGTTTGCTTTTTCCACATGGCAATTTCAGTGACCTACCTTTTTATTTCTCCATTGGTGTTAAGACAATCTTGCAAGTTAATGTCCCACTTTTTCATCCATGTGTTTCTTTCTCCACATGATAGTATTAGTGACCTACCTTTTTATTTCTTCATTGGTGTTAGGACAATCTCGCAAGTTGATGTCCCACTTTTTCATCAATGTGTTTTTTCACTTCATCCAAATTTTCTTCCTATGTTCTAGAACCTCCACAACCATTTTGGGCCTATGATCATTTATGTTTTCAATGCCTTTTAAATAACTTACCAAATGAGTTATCACACATGCCTCAAATGGAAAAATTACAAATTCAACCAAAAGAATTTCATAGCATACTATAGTTTGGATTCTTTATGGTTGACTTAAATTGAGCATGACTTGTAAGTCAAAAAGAATTTTCTTGGTTTTCAATCCTAAAGTTCAACTTTTCTACACTTATTTTGAAGCAACTATAAAACCTTCCAACCTCCTAATACCTCTACAAACCCCCAACTAAGCTTACAGTGGAAGTCCATCTTGAGACATTTTTCCTCTTTCATATTTCTAATGGGCTGTTTTCAAAAAGAAAATTATTCATTTTGGATGATGAAGATATTATAGAATAAAATGAATGGCTAAAATTAGGACGGTTAAAATGAATAGTTGGGAGGGATAGAATAAGATTACTGAAATTAATTACATTTTGACTATGTAAATGATAGATTAAAGATTTAGATTAATTAATTGATCTTAATGAATAAATGATGTGAGAAAAAGATGAAATTAAATAAAAATAATTAATTTTCTTAATTTTTGTGATATATGTGCATTTAAATAAATCAAATTTAAATTTATTTTTGTATGTTAGACTTTAAGAAATGATAAATTAATTAACAATAGTCTTAGTTTATTTAATTGTTGTAGAAAGAATTAGGTTGGTGATAAGAAAATTGTTAAAAGACAATTTTGGATCTACATTTGAACTTACAATTTAGATTAAACATTGTATAGCATGACCATTAAGTGTAGAAAATATTTTTTAAATATAATTTTATAAAATGTATTAAATTAATCTTTGGGTTTTAAAACTAATTTCTTTTATTTTATATGTATAATTATATACTTTTATACATTTAAAAGTAGAATTAAATATACATACTTTTGTTTGTAATTAAAAAATATTTAAAAAAACAATATTTGTAAATCAACTTAATTTAATAAAGAGCTTGGGATCATTGTATTGAAAATTAAGTGAGTTCTTTCTTATATATTTTTTAAAAGTTTAAAAATTTGTTGCTCTAGTCTAAATATCATTTATTTATTATAAATAAAATGTCTTTAAGTTTATTTTTTTAAAAAATTAATATTTATTCTAGTGTAATACAATATATGCCAAAATCATATTTATGAACATCATTCAATCTAAATCTAGTATAAATATGTAACAAAATGTTTCTAGTTTATTTTTATTAGTGCCATTTATTCTATTGCAAACAAACTATGAATTAAATCTTAATTTATAACTCTAATTTCATGTACTAGATATATAATAATGTGCAATACAATATATATCAAATTCCTAATTACAAATAATATTTATTCTTTTATAAACGCAATATACTTCAATGTATAGAATCAATTATTTTATTATAAATATAATATTCTACACAATATGATGAAATTCAAATTTATAATTTAATTAAAGCATTCAAATTAATAAAAAAGAAAAATGTCAAGTTCAAATTTATAAAATAATAAAAACATTAAAATTAATAAAAAAGTTATAATTATTTTATTTTTTAACAACTGAATAGAATCATTAATAATAAATTTTGTAGATAACATTTATAGAAAAAGTATGAAGCAAATAAAAGAGGAAATCAATTTGTGTGGACCTATTTGCGATTTTTGTGAGCCCCTTCTTTTTGAAAAATAAGAAATTGTTGCTTATTTCAGCCCCCTCGTTTTAAAGTTAGACAAAAAATAAGACAACAAAAAAGGAGGGAAATAAATTAAAAAAAAATGCAAACAAATTTGTGAAACCAAATAACATTTTTTCAATAAACCTCCCTTTTTAAAATTTTAATTTCAATTCTTAAATTATAACCGCTCCATAAGAAAGATTCTAATTTACTCTTTTTTCCTGTAATTAATCGTGGATTATTGGTCGTTGAACCTTGGTGACATTAAAACAAACTATAACCAGCCGGTTGAAAAAAATCCGAAATATCTATTAAAGCGAATTTATTTGCAATATGCAAAATGTGCAGCATGAAGTAAAGGTGGACCTGTCTGTGTTGTACGCGCCGCGCAAACCCTACAAATATGTAGAATTTTTACTGTGAATTGACAACTTGGCACGGATATTGATGTTGAGTACCGTGAATGACCTAACCCTAATCCTAACTGTAACTTTTAATGTAAATCATTAAACATTTCTGGCGATAGAATAAAATTAGCTGTAGCATCTTTTTTCAGTAGAAAACCATACATTTTGCCTGCATGACAGTTACTCGATTACGCTGTGTTGCAGCAGTTTCATCTTGAATTCGCAGGGATTTACCATCACCAGTTCATCGAGTTTTCTGGAGTTTATCGTTCGAATTTCTGGCGTTCACTGTTCGAAAGGTGAAGATTGTATATGAATTGTTGTTAGAGATTTGGATTTGTTTTCCATTCACCAAACCCTAACTTTAATTTCAGTTGTAAAGCGTAGAATATGTCTACCGATAAAATAAAATTAGCTGTAGCAAATATTTTGTAATAAAAAGTCATCAATTTTTCCTACATCTGCGGTGCAGAAATTTTGTTTTCATTTCGCATTCGATTCTCTGGAGCTTACTGTTGGAAAGGTGAAGATTGTTTGAAGATTGTTGTCGAGAGGTCAGACTTTTTTTCCATTCAAGATTTATAATCTCCATTCAACAGCTTAGATTTAGTTTCGAAACCTGAAATTATTGAATTTTGATTGAACAAGTCTCTCCACAACGAAATTGTGAAGATATGCATTCAACAGCTTTGCATTGTAAACAGTAAATTTAGTAAAATTTTAAGTTGGATTATGTGTCTGGGTTTGAATCTCATAATTTTGAGGAAAATGTATATTAAGGCCCTTAGGCAACAAATTAATCAGAAACTTCTAACTGATTAACTAGCAACTTCCGTCAACTCAATCTCTAGGAAATTTAACCATATTCTTCAGCTATCACTGCATATTTCATGTACCGTTCTGGAAACAAAAATTCCTTAAAGACGCCACTGTATACCAGCACTGTATTGTAAAACAGTAATGTGTTGATTGTCTTACTAAACAATAAATCTCCCTAAATGAACTCAAGTGATAAGTTTTTCTCTTGCAAGAATTTAATCAAAATAACGCGGAGACCAAATCCCAGAGCAAACCATATTATCAAAATAACGTGAAGCCCTAAAATCAGACCAGAAGATATTTACTCTCTCAAGAATGGGTAATTTTAGGAAATCACAACCCTAGGCACTCAAACTTGTCAGCATGAGTGCTAGTTGAAGTTTTTTTTGATAGAAACTGTGTATACAATCTTTCAATCCATGTTTGGAATCACTCTCACAGAAGGAAGAAGCCTGAAGAAGCAATTAAAATTTCTTAGTTTGTGGGCTTAAATAAATTTTCAAACCCTAGTTCTAAATCAATTTCACAAAGAAGCATAGAAGCTCCCTAATAGAACTTCACAATTTTCGAAGCGGATGCCGCTGTTCCAACTTGTTACTATAATTCAACTGTTCACCCCTCACCATTTTGATTACAGTCACTAACCAATTTTTAATGTTTACAACTGCGCGTCTGTAACCGTGAAAATTGCACTTTCTCCTTTGCTTTGGCGGCTTGGCCTCACTTGAACAGTTCGTCTTCAATAGATATATATTAGTGTGCAAAGTAATGTATTTGGTGTATGCAAGCCAGACAAATACTTCAATCTTTTTTTATCCTAGCTTGAGTTCATTTGCATTTAAATGTTTAGGGTTTTGACCTATCCTTCGGTTTATCTACACCTTTAGATATGTAGCTGTAAAATTAAACTGGTTTTTGTTTTTAAATTTGTGGAGATAATTTAATTATTTAAAATTTAAATTTAAATATTGGGGAGTAAGATGAATTTTTGCATTTAATTGTAGTAGATCAATCAAAGCATAATTGTATTTGAATTGAATGTTAGGATGCCTAAAATGATGAACTTTAATTCATTTTGATCTCGTATGAAACCTCTATTAGACATTGCACTACTATAAATCTTTTGGTCGGTAAATTGTTATATTTTATTATTATTAGTAAAGTAAAGTTTCGCAATATACAATATTTAGAAAGTAAATAAAGAACCCCATGCACCTATTTACTAAAGTCTATCACTCATTGCTGTTCGTGATTACACAACAAAATACATCTGGAATCACTACTCAAAATATCCCCAACCCCTATCATCTACCAACCCTGTGTATGCAACAAAGGGGTTGTTTGTCGAAAAAGTTGAATGCAAAAACCCCAATATATACATTTAGGTACAATATATACAAAAAAGATATCTTCATAACAAAATTGGCACATGAGAACAAAAACCTGGTGCATTAGCACATATTTAATGTCACATTTGCTCAACAAAAACTGGAGCGTCCATGAAGGAGGAAAAAATCAAAATTGCAAAACTGAATGACAAGCACACCACCTTGCCTCAAGGGTTCTCACCACTGCGGCCTCGTCCACGAGCATAATTAGCTCCATTACTACCCAACCCCGAACACCACTCCCACGACCTGATTGTGTGCAACTAGAGCTACCAAACATCTCCCATGACCTTGAGAAACTTGGCCTTTTGCAGAAGCCCCTTGTCCTTCCCCATGCCAATATTTCTAATTCTTGAATTTGATTCTGCTCATGCCCATTTCGCTCTTTAGCAACCCAGATTCCAACACCACCTCCTAATCATGAGTATAATCACAAATGAAACCCCAAACTCTCTGTGCTTCACTCTTCCACTATTCCTTATTCTCCAATGCATGCCATAGCAGGAAAGGGTGTATATGTTGTTGAAAACTTGGCACATGAGTCTAATCACCCATGGTAGATACAAAACCATGCCTTGGTTCAACAAGGGCCAACAAAGCATCCAAATCTTGTGTCCAATCCATTTTCATGCATCACTCTACAACTCTTTTAACCTCCTTACTATCCAACTCAAGACCTCTAACACAAAAAAAAAGATGCAATGCCAATATTTGTCCTATATTTGAATTTGGCCAGGATGTAATCTATCCCTAGATTCCCCTCGAGCCAGTGAAAGGAAAAATGGGTCATTAGTTGCAAAGATAATCTTCAATCTTTCTTCCAAAATTTTGCCCCAAAATGACATTTTTTTTTTCTTGCAGGCTGAAATTTGCTTCCACGGAGACAACACCTTTGTGGACATTCTCTCAAATGCCACAAATTAAAAAATGAGAATAAATTCCCAAATGCCAATATTAATTTACACAAACCAATACCACAAGTATCATGCAAAATAAAGGAGCTTCTACTCTACCATACACCACAACCATAGATCGTTCGGGCTCACAAATATTTTTTTGTACACTTCGTTTGGGTCAGAGTTCCTTATGGTTGTGGGCCCCTTTCCTTCCTCGAACGTGAGCTTTTCTCTCGGCGGACATGTGTTGTGTGCTCAGAGTTTTCGAGGAAGCACGAAGAATTTCTCTTGCTAGAAACTCCACCGTGTTGACACGTGTCCCATGCCTCTTGTGAACGAGGTTGTTGCACATTGGGGAGTGTGCCAATTTACTAACTACAATTGCAGATATCGATCCCTATATATTAGGGGGGGTATCTGCAATTGTACCAATTTATGATTATAGATAACCAGATTTTGATTCTTCCAAGACACGTGTCAGGTGGATCACGACTATTGTTTGACAACGTGTTGGTGGTGGCTCTCCTAATGGCCGTGGTAATGATTTTCCCAGGTGGTGGTCTATCCAGCGAGGCAAATTTTGATTTGGGGGAATATTTTTTGGTTGCAAAGCTTCTTTAAGAGGGGGACAATTTTTCTTGTCGGTGTTGGATGTTTAGTTCTTGTTAGAATACTGGTAATTTTACCAAAGGATATTTGTTTTTGATATGATTCTGGGATACCATATTTACAGACTTTACTTCTAATTACTTTCATGTTGATTGAAGTTCGACTGTGCTTGAATGAGCCTTTTTAGTTTTAATTGATATTGAATATACCTAAAGTCTATGTCAATTTGAATAGTGACCATCTTATAAGACTCTTGCATTTTTATGTATGAAGTTGCTTTCAGAAATGGACCATGTTTGAAACTAACTCTTCCAGTTGAAAGTAATCTAATGATAAAAGTGTTTCATGTCTTTGATGTTATCAGAAGTAGATAGATGAATAGGAGTCTTTGAATTTATTTACTATTTTCCGACTTTTATAGATGCATCCATGAGATAATATGAATGTTTTGACCCATGCCTAGAATCTTGTGATTATATTCTCATCTCGAATATGAAGGGATTATAGTATAATATGCCAAATTGTGAAATATTACTTATATTTTGATTATATGGTTTTGTCTTTTTATTAATGAAAGGTTATGAGTTAATATTGAAGTATATGAGCCACAAGCCCGTCACAAGATCTATATCCACTTGTTATCTAAGATTATTGATCCCTCCCCCAGTTATTGTAACTAGATCCAGATCCTCAACTTCCTCATCAAATGCATTACCAACACCACCCTCTACAATACCCATGGCCGTACAAAACTTTGTCACTTGAGATAGTGGTAGCCCTCTTATTCCACCAGCTGCTGATGTGAATTAGGATGCTATCCCTGCTAATGCTCTAAAGGCCCTGACTAAGTTCGTTGGCGAGGATGAGAAGACTCCTACTAAGCACATTGGTATAGATCTTTGACCCCAAATAACATAGGCACCCGGGATGATCTGGGCAACCTATTTTATAACTACTTTTGTGAGAAGGGTGATCGCTCTTTGTTACTCCAACAATTGATCGATATCAAGAGAGCTCCCCAAAATCCAGTTGTAGACTTCAACAACAGATTCCATAAGACATGAAATAGAAACCTTGTAGACACACATCCCCCAATGCCCATGGCCTTTGTCTTCTAACTAAAAGATTTCAATGAAGATATAGTGTGGACTATACAAACCTTGAGAGGCGTAAGCTTGCCAACTACCTATGAAATAACCATAAGAGTTGAGAACAACCTAATTGATGTAGGGAAATTGCCATCAAGACCTCCATTGCTAGTGTTCCCCGAGTTCTCCCTGCAAACCCCAGAACACACCCAAAGTGAGATCTCTGCCAGCATTGCTGCTTCCCTGTAGTCTATGTATGTATACCCAAATGCTCCAGCACCGCAGATAGCTTCCCCCTCCTTGTTAGTAGAGATGAGAAAAATTTAAAGCTTGCTGAGGATGGTGTCAAATGAGATTACCATCTTGAAGAGGCAACATGATGTACCTCAATAGCCTCCATATTAGAATTTTTTAGAACTGACAAAATGGGAAGCCTTTATACCAACCAAATCAATATCAAGACTAGAGAATAGAAATAACCAAGAGAATAACAATTAGAGCAACAATAGATAGAACCATAATTCCAAGAAGCTAGTCGTTGTTCCTCCTCCATCGACGTCATTACGGTCTGTTCCGCCTAATTCTAATAAAGAGTTAGTGGATACTCAAAACAACTTTGCAGAAGACCTGAATCCATGGTGTTTCCCATGCAATGATGCCCATATGCCCTGAGATTTACCAAGAGGAAATCTGCAACAATCTATAGCAGAGCAGAGAAGCCAAGGGATGAGCCATGATACTGGTAACTACTATTTTTCTTCCCTACGGATAGAGAATTCCACGACAACAACCCATATGCAAGGGATGTCTTTAGAACAAGAGTAAAAAATTGCTCCCGATCATGCTCTATTTTCATGGATGATGGATGATGATGACGTATTCTTCACAAATCAAGCATCCATTGCAAAAATGCCACAAGTCCAGTCAGACTACAACACCCATTCAAAATGAAGGTTTACCGAAGAAGCAACTTTGCCAGTCCTACCAAGCAAAACTGTTTAGTTGCTGCATCCGAGATTTGAAGAAAACGAACCTGTTGCTCCATAGGTTCAAGAACAATTTGTCGAACGACCGAGGGCATTTGTTCCCTGGAGGCTAAAAGATCCCATAGTCCCTATTGAGACAAATGTGGATGTAGTAGAACGACTAAAGAAGACCCCCGCGAATCTATCCATCTGGGATGTACTTGCAATTTTTGAGAAAAAGCAATTATCGAAGGAAGCTCTTGACAACCAAGATAAACAAGCCAGAGCTGAGGCCATTGCTAAACATACAAAATTGAAAGGGCACACACCTGTCACAAAGTCAGAGATTCCACAAGCTCAACTGTCAACTGCGTTGGTCAATTTTGACAACTTAGCAAGAGAAAAAGAAAAAAGGTAAGTCTAAACCTATACCTTTCTTTCTTACCTTAATAGTAGGAGATAAGCTACTACATATTTCAATGATAGACTCAAGTGCTAGTGGCACTGTCATGCCTAAGAAAATAACATAGGCCGTTCATGTA
The DNA here is from genome assembly GCA_018584345.1 of Thuja plicata. Taxonomy (NCBI): domain Eukaryota; kingdom Viridiplantae; phylum Streptophyta; class Pinopsida; order Cupressales; family Cupressaceae; genus Thuja; species Thuja plicata. Next base: position 941,996 of record MU223203.1, on the reverse strand, counting down.
AAATATGAGCCTTCTGATAGATGAATTATGCAATTAGATGGGAAGAAGGTCTAATCCATATGAATAATAAAGGAGCTTCCCTTCACCCTATTTTCCTGCCCAAATATCACAATTCCACAAGAGGTTGTAGTCATTAATATTCCCCCTATTTTTGCTATCTGACTTAAGAGAGACTTTACCTGCCAAAATAGGAGGCTATATGTCACTTGATTGGTCTCATTTGGTCTCGAGAACTAAACATGGAGCAAAATGCAAGGTATTATCGACACCCTTGCATAATACTCATGTAGAAGATGAACTTGTTCTCATGTTTGAGCCTACACACACCTCCATTTCTAAGGAAGAGATGTATTGTATTGAAATATTGGAGGATGAAGTAACCAGGGCTAGGATTGAAGAAGAAGAAGCCTTCTTGAATAATTTCTTGGAGAATGATCCCTTCGAAAAATTCCACGCTATTGGAATGGGTACTTATGTAATGTTTGATGAAGATCATCCAATGTCAAGAGTTACATATGAATAGGAAAATAAAGATATCAACATCAGGGCATTTGAGCTATAGACGATGTATTTTGATGGAGCTAGATGTCGGACTGGCTCAGGTGCTAGTATTCATCTGATCTTTCCCTCGGGAGAAGTAAAGAAGGCTTTCCGCTTTGAGTTTAGTTCAAAAAACAATGAGGCTACTGGTCTGAGGACTAGACCCAACTGAAAGAATGAGAATCAAACAATGGAAAGTGTTTGGTGACTTCGAATTAATAGTGAAGAGGGTCCATAATGCTTCTGTAGCTAAGAAACCTTGTATGAGATCTTACCGACATAGGATATGGGACCTGATTGAATGTAAGTCACTATAGGTGGTATTAGATGTTTGGGAGTAAGTCGCTCGACATTGGCAATTTCAGTCGGAAATGCAAGCAACATTGGCTCACAAAGAGATCCCAGACTACGCCTCACCTTAAAACACAATGCAGAAGACTTAATCAAATTTGCTTCTCCCAAAATAATGTAAAGCATGAACAATGCAAGAACATGGACCAAGATGTGGGTGGGGCGATTTCCCAAAATTTCCTTATCAATGCAAACCGATTACAAGATAAGGTTGGGATCATGCATTCAGAAATACAGATCGCCCCCAAGTATATTGATACAATGAAATGAGCTCCTCCAACTCTTACAAAATACAAGTCATAGTAACTTACCAACAAGAAGCTCAGCTAGCCTCTGTTCTAAGCACTGCTACAACAGTTGCTTCTCCAAGTCGCAATTCGCAATCCTGCTTTGCTCTTTGCTCCTTGGCACTCATTGTTGTTTCTTCTTTCAAATTCCATGATACTAAATGAATGCGTGACTCTTCCTTAAATAGAAGCTTTTGGGTCCAAGCGCTTGTTGGAACAAGATAGGTCCTGACCTATCCTTCGACACCAATGAATTAGAGTGAACATGTTACCCCAAGTCTCCCAACGGTCAAAATGCAAGTCGGCTCTCTCAAGTACAATGTAAGATGCAAAGTGTAATGACCTGTTACACAATACTTGAGTCAGCCTCCTCTAGCCCAATGTGAAACTAAAGTGTGCAAAAGCCCAAGTTAGCTGGCTATATTCTTTGATGCAAACCCCACTATGCCGATGCGCAAGGAACTTGGATCAACACACTATGCAAATCCAAGTCGCCCAGTAAGAAACCAAACCATGTCACCTAGACACCAAGAAGTTTGGAAAGCATTGATCCTCTTCGAACTGACATAACATTAAGTCGACAAGACTGGATTCACCCCTATATGAGTCTAAGATTGGGCTTAGAAAATGCCGGCAAACCCTAATTGTCAAGAAGCTAATTAATACACTAGATCAACGAGCAACTCCCTCACTAAGCCGCTCGAGCAGGAAAAAATCAAGAAAGCGAGCCACCCAAAAATGGCTCATAGTGCAGCCCCATGACATCCTCCCCCACCCAAATTGTGGCATCATCCTCGATGCATTCGCACCTAGCTTCAATGCGAAAGAGAAGGCATTAGATCGCTATTATTCGGACTAGGTTGGATCCCTCCTTCTGAGGAACCCAAGTATTTTGTCTTGACAACCCAATTGTCTAGGAAGTCATCATTGTGAAAGTCATCGCCGAATCCAATGCAATTTGTGAAGGTATCGTAGTTGTCACGGTAGGACAATATCCTCAACTCCTCTGAACCCACATGTCGATCTGATGAAACATTACTTCTGTCCTTATCTTCATGTTCCCAGATCAGATCAACAACTTGGGCTGATATGATTCAGACATCATCTAAATAGATAACTCCATACTGTTCACTCAAATCTGGAAAGGAATTTCCAATCCCACATACGAACTCATGAGATATAAGCTCGACCAACTTTGCCAGTTTATCCTTCCAAGGTTCTGCTGTTACCAGATTGATCCAATGCCAACGATCTAAGGCCTCCGAACATTCCTCTAGGAGCTTCAATGTTTTGGCACAATTGGTAGACTGATCATGAGTACTACAACCAAGAATCATCAAGTCGCGTAGCGAAATGGTCCCGAGCTATTTCAATCTCTGTAGGATTTCATCCTCCAAAAAGATGTCCTCCGTATTCGAAATGAGATGTTCGATCCTGAAGTCAATGCAGAGACAAGCAAATCCACCTCTTCGTCTCTTGAATTTAATGCTGGTTATGTGAATGCAACTAGTGCGAATGACAGCTTGGCCTGTGTCAGACCTTCTAGTGATGTTATATTTCCAATGTCGTTGTTCACATCTCTGTCCCTCAAAATAGTTTGACACTTTGTAGAAACTTCATCATCTGACTCATCATTTCTATCAAAGGATACTTTGCTAGGACTGACATGAACCCATAGAACTGTCAGTCGCTCTTTTAATGACTTAAAAGCAATCTGTTGGTCAACTCCCCACCTCCAACTCCTGTCTTTCTTCAAAAGGTTTGTGAGAGGACTCACAATCTTTGAGTAGCCATAAAAAAATTGCCGATAGTAGTTCACCAAGCCAAGAAACTGCATGACTTCGTGCACGCTGTGTAGTGGTTCCCAATCCTGAATCACTCTGATCTTTTCCGGATCTGTGCAAATCCGACCACGTCCCATATGTGACCTAAGATCGAAACTTCTTCTTGAGCAAACACACACTTCTATATCTTTACATACAACTCATTTTCCTTGAGCAGCTCAAACACTTGCCTCAATTGTTCTTTGTGTTCATTCAGATCCCTGCTGTAGACCAGTATATTGTTCAGATATACCACACACTTTTCCAACAATGCTCTAAAGATATCATTTATAAGGGTGCTAAACGTTGCAGGGGCGTTAACGAGGCCAAAAGACAACCAAAAACTCATAACTCCCATGCCTGGTTGTTATCGTTGTCTTCTCCTCATCACTCGACATGATCCTAATCGGGTAGTAGCCTCGCCTCAAATCCAACTTGGTAAATACCCTTGCATCCGCCAATCGATCAAAGCTATTCGCGATGAGGGGGAGTAGATACTTTTTTTTGATCGTGAGCTTGTTCAGAGCTCGATAGTCGACACACAACCTTAGAGTTCCCTCCTTCTTCCTTTAAAATAATACTGGTGCAGCGTATGAAGACCTGGATGAATGCAAATATCCCGCTTCTATGAGCTCTGCTAACTACTTTTTCAGCTCGGCCATCTCTGGCCCTGATAAGCGGTAAGGAGCCTTGGCTGGTGATCTTGCTCCCGCTTCGAGTTTGATCGATGATTAATGTTCCTCTTCGGTGGCAGAACTGCTGGGAGTTTATCAGGCATGATGCTTGCATACTCGTGCAACACTTCTTGGATGGTCGTGATGTTGGAGCTTGCTGATGCTTCTCCTCATCCAACCTCCAAGTAAGGTTGCCAGATACAACTCATCCTTATTACTCCTACAAATCTATTTCGCACTGAGTACACTCAACACCTTCTCCATCTCGCTTCTCCTCATAGTAGGAATCATGCAAAGTCTTCCCAGTTCAAGTATAAGCACACAACCCTTGTGCGGAACCACAGTTGCTGATGCCTTACTTAGGAACTCCTGTCCTAAGATGAAATCAAACTCATCCGTGTCGATCGCTACCATGTCAATCGATCCCTGCCAAGGATCAATTCAGACAACTTCATTCTTGACTTCTCCACTCACTTTCCGGGCAGGTGCAGTTACGGGCTTGAATTGAGTCACCTTGGATTCAAGCTTCAACCCCAAGTTCCTAGCTCGCTCTACCGAGATATAGTTGTGTGTTGTTTCGGATTCCACCATAGCTTCTACCTCCTTCCCTCCGAAAAATGCCACTACATAGCAAAGCTCATGAAGATGATGATTCGCGTTGTGCTTCCACCTGTCATCGAGTTGAGTAGTCAAATCGTGCCCATTGCTGGCATTGTCTTTTCCTCAACAAGTAGAGCATTGATCCTGCTCCAATTTGGACAATTCCGAGCCCATTGATAATCTTTCCCGCAAATGAAACAACCAGATTCCCGATCCTTTCTCTTCTCCTTCAGAGCCTGATCTTTCTTCCTCGAGTTGTCTTTCCCATTTGCCTTGTTCCTAAGTTATTGCTGAGTTTCTTGTTGCTAAGTTATTGCGACTTGTATTTTGTAAAAACTGGAGGAGCTCATTTATTGTATCAGTATACTTGGGGGCGATCTGTATTTCTAAATGCAGGATCCCAACCTTGTCTTGTAATCAGTTTGCATTGATAAGGAAATCTGGGGAAATTGCCCCACCCACATCTTGGTCTATGTTCTTGCATTGTTCATGCTTTACATTATTTTGGGAGTAGCAGATCTGATTAAGTCTTCTGCATTGCATTTTAAGGTGAGGCGTAGTCTGGGATCTCTTTGTGAGCCAACATTGCTTACATTTCTGACTGAGATCGCTAGTGTCAAGCGAGTTACACCCAAAGGTCAAGATCTGCTACTCCCAAAATAATGTAAAGCATGAACAATGCAAGAACACAGACCAAGATGTGGGTGGGGCGATTACCCCATATGTCCTTATCAATGCAAACCGATTACAAGTTATGGTTGGGATCATGCATTCAGAAATACAGATCTCCCTCAAGTATACTGATACAATGAAATGAGCTCCTCCAGCTCTTACAAAATACAAGTCGCAATAACTTAGCAACAAGAAGCTCAGCTCACCTCTGTTCTAAGCACTGCTACAACAATTGCTTCTCCAAGTGATAATCCTGCTTTGCTCTTCTCTCCTTGGTACTTGCTGCTGCCACTTCCTTCTTTATTTCATGGTACCAAATGAATGTGCTCCTCCTTAAATAGAAGATTTTGGGTTCAAGCGGCCGTTGGAGCAAGATAAGTCCTAACCTATCCTTCGACGCAAATGACTTAGAGTGAACATGTCACCCCAAGTCTCCCAACGGTCAAAATGCAAGTCGGCTTTCTCAAGTGCAACATTTGATGCAAAGTGTAATGGACCATTACACGATACCTAAGTTGACCTCCTCAATGCCCGATGTGGAACCAAAGTTAGAAAAAGCCCAAGACGGTTGGCCGTATTCTCTGATGCAAACCCCACTATGCCGATGAGCAAGGAACTCAGATCAACACACAATACAAATCCAAGTCACCCAGTAAGAAACCAAACCATGTCGCCTGGACACCCAGAAGTCTGGAAAGCATCGATCTGCTTCGAGCTGAAAAAACATTAAGTCAACAAGACTGGATCCACCCCTACATGAGTCTAAGATTGGGCGTAGACAATGCTGCCAAACCCTACTTGTTAAGAGGCTAATCAATACACTAGAACAACAAGCAACTTCCTCACTTAGTCGCCCAAGAAAGAAAACAATCAAGAAAGTGAGCCACCCAAAAATGACTCACAATGCAGCCCCGTGACATCCTCTCCCACCCAAATCGTGGCGTTGTTCTTAATGCGTCTGCACCCAACTTCAATGGGAACAAGAAGGCATTAGATCGCTATTATTCGGGATGGGTTAGATCCCTCCTTCCAAGGAACCCAAATATTTTGTCGTGAAGATCCCAATTGCCTTGGAAGCCATCACTGTCAAATTCATTGCCGAATCCAATGCAATCTGTGAAGTTATCATAGTCGTTTCCGTAGGGCAATATCCTCAACTCCTCTGAACCTGCATATTGACCTGATAAAACATTTCTGTTGTCCTTATCTTCATGTTCCTGGATCGGAGCAACAACTTGTGCTAATACAATTCACACATCATCTAAATAGATAACTCCATACTATTCGCTCAAATTTGGAAAGGAGTGTCCAATCCCGCATACGAACTCATGAGATATAAGCTTAACCAACTTTTCCAGTTTATCCTTCCGAGGTTCTGCAGTTGCCAAATCAACCCAATGCCAATGATCTAAGGCCTCCGAACATTCTTCTAGGAGCTTCAATGTTTTGGCACAATTGGTAGACTGATCATGAGCACTGCAACCAAGAATCATCAAGTCGCGTAGTAAAATGGTCTCGATGTGTTCCCATCTCTATAGGATTTCATCCTCCAAAAGTATGTCCTTCGTATCCGGAATGAGATGTTCGATCCTGAAGTCAATGCAGACAAGAAGATCCACCTCTTCGTCTCTTGAACTGAATGCTGGCTGTGTGAATGCAATAGGCATGAATGTCAGCTTGGCCCTATGTCGGACGTTCCAACATTGTTATCTTTCCAATGTCGCTGTTCACATCTTTGTCCCTCAAAACAGTTCGATACTCTATAGAAACTTCATCATCTGACTCATCATTTCTATCAAGTGATGCTTCACTAGGACTGACATGAACCCGTAGAACTGTCAGTCACTCTTTTAGTGACTCAAAATAAATCTATTGCTCAACTCCCCAACTCCAATTCCCGTCTTTCTTCAACAAGTCTGTGAGAGGACTCGCGATCTTCGAGTAGCCATAAAAAAACTGCTGATAGTAGTTCATCAAGCCAAGAAACTGTTTGACTTCATGCATGTTGTGTAGTTGTTCCCAATCTTATATCGCTCTGAGCTTTTCCGAATCTGGGCGAATCCGACCACGTCCCACAATGCGACCTAAGAATGACACTTCTTCTTGAGCGAACACACGATTTTCTTTGTTTATATACAACTCAATTTCCTTGAACAGTTCGAACGCTTGCCTCAAATGTTCTTTGTGTTCATTCAGATCCTTGGTTGTTATCGCTGTCTTCTCCTCATCACCCAGTGCGATCCTGATCTGGTAGTAGCCTTGCCTTAAATCAGGCCTTGTGAATCCCCTTGCATCCGCCAATAGATCAAAGCTATCCACGATTAGGGGGAGCATATACTTGTTTTTTATCGTGAGCTTGTTTAGAGCTCAATAGTCGACGCACAACCTTAAAGTTCCCTCCTTCCTCCTTTGAAACAATACGGGTGCGACATATGGAGACCTGGACAGACACAAATATCTTGCTTCCATGAGATCTGCTAACTGGTTTTTCAGCTCGGCCATCTCTAGCCCTGATAAGCGGTAAGGAGCCTTAGCTGGTGGTCTTTCTCTCGCTTCTAATTCGATCCGATGATCAATGTGCCTCCTCGGTGACAGAACTGTTGAGAGTTTATCAGGCATGATGCTTGCATACCCGTGCAACACTTCTTGGATGACCGCGGTGTTGGAGCTTGTTGATGCTTCTCCTTGATCCCAACCTCAAAGTAAGGTCACCAAATATAACTCATTCTTATTACTCCTACAGATCTGTTTCGCACTAAGTGCGCTCAACACCTTCTCCATCTCACTGCTCCTCACAGTAGGAATCATGCAAGATCTTCTCAGGTCAAGTATAAGCACACAAACCATGTGCGGAACCACAACTCTAGATGCCTTCAGAACTCATGTCCTAAGATGAAATCGAACTCATCCATGTCGATTGCTACCATGTCAATAGATCCCTAGCAAGGACCAATTTAGATAACTTCATTCTTGACTTCTCTACTCACTTTTTGGGCAAGTGCAATTAGAGGCTTGAATTAAGTCGCCATGGATTCAAGATTCAACCCCAACTTCTTAGCTCGCTCCTGAGATATAGTTGTGTTTCTCTCGAGTCCACCATAGCAATTACCTTCTTCCCTCCGAAAAATTCCTCTACATAGCAAAGCTCATGAAGATTGATCATTCGGGGTGTGCTACGACCTGTCATCAAGTTGTGTAGTCGAATCATGCCCATTGCAGGCATTGTATTTTCCTCAATGAGTAGATTATTGATCCTTCTCCGATCTGGACAATTCCGAGCCTAGTGATCATCTTTCCCGCAAATGAAACAACTCGATTCCTGATCCTTTCTCTTCTCCTCCAGAGCCTGATCTTTCTTCCTCGTGTTGTCTTTCCCATTTGCCTTGTTCCCGTTCTTGCCTTTTTTCTCGCTGATATGAATATAAGAGTTCCCATTCTTCTTTTCATCTCTGTGAAACCTCTTCCTTGAGTTATCGGATCGAGCTCCACCAAAACCCTTTGCCTCGACGAGAGTTTGCACTTTTTGCCATAGGAGTTCATCTTTTGCCCAAGGTTGTAATCCCTTAGTGAAAAAGGAACAATTTCTCAAAATCATTCAGTTTGTTGCACTCAAGATCCAATACTTGGAATACCTTCACATTCTCGTGGATTGTGCCGTATGTCGTAACTGGTCAAATTAGGATCAGATGATCTAATCCTAGTTGCCAGGTCGGAATTGGTCATGTAACGCTGCTTTTAGATCCGTCCAACACTTGATCGGTCTGACCGGTTTGCCGCATGTGCATCTGCTAAGTGAGTGCGCCACTAGAGCTTAGCACTCCCAGTGAGGTGAGTCGCTATCTCTTTCAACAATGCCTCATCGTTGAGTTTTGGAGCACATGAAAGGTACTCTTCGATATCCCAAAAGAAATTGTCGAGAGCTTTATCACCGTGCTCACCATCGTAGGACCTGATCTGAGTCGCCTTAGCCTATCCTCCTCTCTGTAGTAAGGCTTGGTAGATTTGTTGGCCCTCTTTGAGAAAGCATACTTCCTCCCTTAGTGCATCCACCTGATCGAATACCTTAGCCAAATCTTCGATCCACTTCTCCAATTTACCTTCGTGATCTAGTAGCTTGTCCCTATGTTTTGGATCCTTCAACTTTGCTAATGCCTTTCCAGCTTTCGTCTCGGGAAGTTGATTGATCTCTACCTCGAATTGATTGTCCGCGTCTCCCATGCGTTACGACAAATATCTTATACCTTGGATAATAACAATATATATATATATATATATATAATAATTTGATATATAAATAATAATATTAAATATGAGGGAATATTTAATATTTAATATTTAATATTTATTAGTAAGATCAATTTTATATGCTTAAATGGTTTAATTTAAATAATAAATTAAAGGGGGCCCAAGTCGTCCTCTTTGGTAAATATATTTATTATTTAAATTATCCAAGTTGACCTCCTGAGGAGGTACTCCATTTGCATATATAAGTAAATCGATTCTTGGAGAAGACATATAAAAAACATAACATATTGTCTTCTATCCAAGAATTGATCATCCTTGTGTGATTTGGAGCAGCGATTTGGATCTTCTATGCATGCTTAACAAAATCAAGCATCATAGAGTGGAATTCGACAAGCTTTGTATTGGGTGAATTTTGTCAAGTGTTGGCCCTTTTGAGCGAGCTCCTTAACTAAGTGATTGCATTAAGCGAAACCTATCTATGTACTCAAGCGAATTCAGGCATTAGTAGCTGCGAATTGTATCAAAGATGTTGATCCACCTTACTTGTGAACATGCGATTTCTATTATAAGTGGATCATACCAACATTGATTAGGCGTCTAAAACTGGAACATATTGCACACTTCTCCATCTTGTATAGGCATAAAAGGCAGATTGATATCTACCCTAGATGAAATATTGAAGAACCATTTGGAGAGACATAAAGTTGCAAGTTAGGGATCAACATTTATTGAAGTCATTGGGAAACTTGATTTCCGGGTACTATCTCTCCTACCTTGGTTACTTCATTCTAAATTATGTGCTTAGTTTAATTGAAATATCTCTATAGTTTGAACATTCCTTGTTAAATCTGGAAAATATTAACATGGTATCAGAGCCTAGGTAGAGAAAAGATTCATTTCAGATTTAGGAATTCAAATTAACTCTTTCAACTAAGTTGGTTATCATGTCAACCAAGATTAGACCCGAAGATAGGCGTGAGGGAGATATAAATTATACATCTTGGAAGATGAGTTTATTAATCATTTTAAGGGAATTGAAAATTACTTCAATTATTGAAAATCCTCCTCAAGATGATATGGATGCGGATGAAAAGAAGGAATGGAACAAAAATAACAATAAAGCAATGAGAATAATTGTTGATAGTGTTAAAGATCACATTGTGCCAATAATTGCAAATCTAGACAATGCATATGAGATGTTCACTTCATTGACTGGCATGTTTCAGATCAACAACACAAATAGGGTCCTAGCTCTCAAAAATAACCTCTCCTAGATCAGGATGAATCAAGGGGAGTCAATCACATCCTACTTCATGAGGATCAATGAGCTAAGGAATCAACTATCATCAATTGGGTTCAAATATGATGATAAAGAGCTAGCTGTGACAACTCTTAATGGATTGCCTCTTACTTGGGATGCATTCATTCAAGGGATTAGTGCACGTCCCAAATTACCTACTCTTGATAGACTAAAGACCGATTGTCTTCAAGAAGAAAAAATATTAATATCAAGAGGCTCAATCTTCAAAGAACATATTCAAGTTCTTTACTCTCAAAACTTCAAAAGGGGGAAAGGGAAATTCAAGAAGAAAAGAGAATTCCAAAAGGATAAGAGGAATGAAAATGAAGGAAGTTCAAAGAACAAGGAGGGAAGAGGGAAGAACCTTAAGAAGAAGAAACCTTTCAAGAGGGACTTCTCTAAAACTCAATGCTGTAAATGCGAGAAGTTTGGTCACATAGCTGTAGATTGTCCTGAGAGGAACAACCTTCAAGCATCCTTTGTGGAGATAAAAGAACCCAAAACTGAGCACTTTGCACTTTGAGAGGGAGTTGCAAATTGAAAGGGAGTTTTATATATGGGCTCACTTGTAAAATTGTCTAAGTTATAAACTCCTTCTACTGGTTACATACATTTACATATTTGTATATGATTTTGTATGAGTGTGGCACCATACACAACTATTAAATTCTAACTACCTTATGTTAATGGTTGTATGAATGGTTCATATTTTTTTTTATAGCTGTTTGTGTAATGTTTTACATTACAATTGGATTAATGCTATCTTTATTTCTGAAAGATTTATGCTTGTTCTATGAGAGAACTACATTTGAATACATTGGTTATTGCAACATACTTTATTGACTTATTGTATACTTTAGCATGTATGGATGATGCACACCTTATTGGCTTATTGTGTATGAATGGATCATACTTTCATTCATATGGTTGAGATTATATATGGTTCTATATGTGAACACATTTTGATTCTTATGATCATAGTTGCTACTCTTATGTGGATAAGATTTTGTTTATGATATGATCATTGTGTTACTCTTATACTTATGTGAATTCATAAGATAAGATTTTTTTTATGATTATTCATTTGGATATACTTATGCTCATGGCTAATTTATTCTTATGAATTGATGAATATCATTCATCATATGGATCAGGGATCCACTGTTGAGTGCTTGGTAGACATCATGGACTTGATGTCTAGAGACCATTGCTCGGAGCATTTGGTGAATATCATGGACTTGATATCTCGTGGATCAGGGATCCACACCTGAGTAATTGGTGGACATCATGAACTTGATGTTGATAGACCATTACTGTTAAGTTTGTAGCTTCAGTCGTATGATCATTAGAATGCATATAATATATGTTGATTAATAATAATATAATATATATGTTATATTATTATTCATATGAAATTTAATATTTAATATTAAATTATTATATTATTCTTAATTAATAATTGATTGATGAAACATTATAAGATTGATTAAATTATAATTAATGGGAAGAGGCATGTCCTTTCTTATAAATAATAATGAATAGACATGTCCCATGAAGGGACATGTCTCTCCTATCGTCATTCCCAATATAAATGAAAGAGAGATTGTTGCATTTGGAATATACATAGAACATAGAGTGTAATTACATTTGCAGCTATCCTAAAACTTAACAACTACTCCGAGCACATGGTAAACATCATGGACTTGATGTCATGTCATGGACTTGACATAAAATGGATCTAGGAAATCCACAAATTGGATAGAAACATCATGGTTTTGATGTTTGAGTCAAGATGACTTGAGTTTGAAAAGTATCATGGACTTGATGCTACCTTGAATATCATGGACTTGATATTCAAAAGAGTTAAGGTGACTCGTGGATCTAGGAAATCCAGATTCGGTTGGTAAGAATCATATGACTTGATGTTATTTTTATATCATGGACTTGATATCACTCATGGTTGGTAAACATCATGGACTTGATGTTACCTTGAATATCATGGACGTGATATTCTATCGGTTGAGTCAAGGTGACTTGTGGATCTAGGAAATGCACAAAATTGATTGGAAAACATCATGGACTTGATGTTATTTTGATATTTCGTGGTTGGAAAGCATCATGGACTTGATATTCTTAAGGAGACTTGTGGATCTAGGAAATTCACATCCAGATGGTAAGCATCATGTGATTTGATGTTACCATGGAAAGATGATTTTCATTTGGATATGAAATCTATGGTTGGGAATGATAATGAACATACGCGTTCTTATCAAAATTGGTAGAATGGAGATCTACCTTCATAGATGTGAGATCTATGGATTTTTTTATATGGAATCCATTTTGGATATGTTTTACGATGAAGAATCCATGAGTGGATCTTTGCCTCAAGTCCAAGAGGGAGTGTTGATATTATGGCCTTTACGGAAAATATGTTATGCCTTGGATAATAATAATACATATATAGAATATATATTTATTATTATAATTTGTTCTATAAATAATAATATTAAATATAAAGGAATATTAAATATTTATTGTTTAATAATAAGATCGATTTTATATGCTTAAATAGTTTATTTTAAATAATAAATTAAATTTAAATTATCCAATTTGTCCTCCTGAGGAGGCACTCCATTTGTATATATAAGTAAATCGATTCTTGGAGAAGACATATAAAAAAAAAATAGTCTCCTATCCAAGAATCGATCATCCTTGTGCGTTTTGGAGCAGCGATTTGGATATGCTATGCATGCTTGACAAAATTTGGTCTAGATTGAGTAAGATATATGAGTTTTCCAATCATAGACTTGTATAGTGTCTTGTCAACTGCTGTGGAATCATCATCTTTAGAAATCTTGCTTCCTGTTATCATGGGGTGCTTACTGGTTTGCAATCTTCCATTTTGAAAGTCTTCAATATCTCCTTCACATACTTAGACTGATTGATAAATATGCCTTTGTCTGTTTGTTTTACATTCAATCCCAAAAAATATTTGATAGGTCCAATCATGCTCATTTCAAACTCACTTTGTATCTCTTTGGCAAATTCTGCACTAAGCTTGTCATTACCTCCAAAGATAATGTCATCAACAAAAATAGCAACAAGTAGTAATCCTTCATTTGTCTATCTTATGAATAATTTACAATCTGCTGCTCCTTTTCTGAATCCTATCTTTGTTAAGTAACCATCAAGTCTCTCATACCATGCTCTTGGGGCTTGTTTAAGTCCATAAAGTGCTTTCTTTAGTCTGCATACCATGTCTGGTTTGTCTGATAGATTAAATCCTTCAGGCTGTTCTATGTAAACTTCTTCCTTCAAGTCACCGTTTAAAAAAGCTGACTTGACATCCATTTGATATACTTTAAAGTTCTTGAATGTTGCATAGGCCAGAAACAACTTGATAGCTTCCAATTTGCTCACGAGGGCAAATGAATCAGTGTAGTCTATTCCTTCTCTCTGCGCATATCCTTTACATACTAGTCTTGCTTTGTTTCTTACCACTGTACTTTCTTCATTCATCTTATTCCTGAATATCCACTTTGTTCCAATCACATTCTTGTCATGAGGTCTAGGGACCATTTCCCATGTATCATTCTTGATTATCTGATCCAATTCTTCTTGCATAGCACTTTGCCAATCTGAATCATTGCACGCATCTTCAACACTTAAGGGTTCAATCTGAAAAAGTAAGCATACCTCTTCATCAACGATTGAACCTTTTTCTCTGGAGCTTGTCAGGACTTTAGCGCTTTGATCTCCAATGATGTCTTCCTTAGAATGGTATTTAGATGTGTATTTTGAGTTTTTAGGAGTGACACTCTCATCTGTAATCTGTGATTCTTCTTGACTTGGTTTAGGATTGTTGCATGAAACATTAATACAATCAAACATTTCTTCAATAACTGTGTCCTTACTGATAGGTATGGGTTCATCTTCAATCATGGGAGCACATTCATAGTATCTTTCTTGAATCATAAACTTCTCATCAATCTTTACACAAGTACATTCAATGATCTTCTTCAATCTCAGATTAAAACATCTATAGGCTTTGCTTTTAGTAGAGTAACCAAGAAAAATACCTTCATCGCTTCTAGCATCAAACTTGCCAATACTGTCATCTCTCTTGATGTAGCACTTGCTTCCAATGATTCTGAAGTATTTCACAGTGGGTACATTACCAAACCAAAGTTCATAAGGTGAGTTCATAAGGTGTCTTGTCTGCGCCTGGCCTTAATTGGATTCTATTGATAGTATAGACTGTTGTATTGACCGCATCTCTCCAATAGGTATGAGAAACCTTTCTTTCAATCATGATAGTGCGCGCTGTGTCAAGTATTGTCCTATTCCTTCTTTCTACTATTCCATTCTGCTGAGGGGTTCTAGGTGTACTTAACTGTCTTTTGATTCCATGTTCTTCGCAGTATTCATAAAACTGGTCAGAGGTCAATTCTCCTCCTCTATTTGATCTCAGACATTTTATCTTCAATCCAGATTCATTTTCAACCTTAGCTTTGAATACTTTGAACTTCTCAAAAGCTTCAGATTTGTCTTTTAAGAACGCAACCCACATCATCCTTGAGAAATCATCAACAAAAAAAATAAAATACCTTTCTCCATAATATGATTTTGTTTGAGTATGTCCACATAGGTATGTATGTATCAGATCTAATTTTTTCTCTGCAGAGTTCTGTTTACTTCTGAATGAGGTCCTCACATGCTTCCCCATCACACATTCCCTGCACATAGTATCAACTGGTCTTGCAATACTAGGGAGGTCTCTTACTGCCTTTACATTACTTATCTTTACTATGTTGTCAAAATTGATATGACAAAGTCTCTTGTGCCATAGCCAACTGCCATCCACTTTTGCAACAAAACAACTTACTTTAGAGTTAAGCTAAAAAACATTACCTTTGGTCTTTGAGCCTGATGCAATCATGTCTCCTTCTTTCTTGTTAATGATGCACTTGTTTTCTTTGAATTCCAACTGATATCATTTGTCAAGCAATTGTCCAACACTTAGAAGGTTGTGATGTAAACCATAAACATAAATAACATGATATGTTTTGTTCTTTCCATCTAAGGTAATATAACCTCTGCCTATGATAGGTTTGGGAGTGTTATCTCCAAATCTAGCCATGCCACCTTTGTACTTATCTAGATGTACAAATTTGTCTTTGTCATCTGTCATGTGGTGTGAGCACCCGCTATCTATGATCCAGTATGTTCTGATGTCTGCTTTGGAAACTAATGCTAACTCTTGTGCTTCTTTTTCATCTTCAACGTCCATCTCCTCAAGTATTTTCTCAATGTCTTTAATGGCAACAAATTCAATTTTATCTTCTCCTAAATCATCATCAGTTACACCATCTTCAACATGATAGCATTCTTTAGTGTATTTTGGCTTGTAATCTGATCTAAACTTTTTGACTCTTGTAGGACGCTTGGATGCAAAGTGGCCAACTTTATTGCATGAAAAACATTTGAATGGTAGTTGTCCTTCATGTTTTTCTTTACCTTTTCTTTCCTTCTTGGCAATCATAGCAATGATTTCTTCTAGTTCAGTGTCAACTTCTTCCTTCTCATTAGAGCTGCTTAAGGATTTCTTACCATGGATTGAGGCTTTGAAGGCTGTTTCTGTTTTAGGTTCTGTCTTTAATCTTGATATCTCAATTGCAGATATTTTTCTGATCAAGGTTTCTCTTTTGAAGTCCTTTGAGAATTGCATGGTTTCATCCAAGATGTTAATCTTGCTTTCATAATTTGCTGTCAATGTGGTCATCAGTTTGTCCATTATGTCATCCTTTGAAATTTCTCCACCATTGTTACTGATACCTGATACTGCTTCATTAATCCTTTGATTGTAAGCTCTGATGTTCTCTTCAGGTAGCATCTCTAAATTATTTTGTCTTTTCTTCCATGTCTTTCTACGCGCATTCTTTGCTTGGATGTCTCCTTCAAACATATCTTCTAAGTATTTCTAGATTGAATATGCTCTTTCTGCCTTCTTGATCTCAGAAAATTCACTGTCAGATAGGGTACTGATTAGGGCCTCCTTGGCAATTGCATTTTGAGTGAATACTTCTTTTTGTTTATTTGTAGTCTTCTTTTGCAAGGTCTTTAAAAGTGGGAACATCAATTTCATGAGTAGCAATCTCATAGATCTCAAAACCAACACACTGAAGATGTGTTATTATTTTACTCTTCCAGTCAAGATAGTTCTCTCCATCAAACTTAGGACTCTCTTTCCTGAAGTACGCCATTTGATCTACCTTAACCTGTTAGGGTCTCTCTCCAAGGCACTTGGCTTTGATACCAATTGTTGGAATAGTCCCAAGGGATAACTGAGAGGGGGGGGGATGAATCAATTATCAGCTAGTTTAATTCTTTTCTTCAATTAATTACAGAACAACATTAATCATTAACACATTCAGATAACACAAGATAGTACACAACAATTTTGGTTACAGACAAAACAAATAGGTAAAAACCTTGGTGGGAATTAGCACCCACAAAGAATCGTACTTGAGTATAATTATCCCTGTTAGGAGATCTTGCAACCCTGTTAGGAGTTGTTCTTTACAATGCAATAACTACAGTGACCTGGTTAAGGGTCTAGCTCTGTTAGTAGTCTTTTACAAATAACCCTGCTAGGGGTGAGGACTTACTGTCCAAAAAGCTCACTGCTAAGATGATGAAGGCTGCAACCTTTTGTAAAACAGATATGCACTATATCTGATAAATGAACAGTTTGAGTAGACCTTCTATCTTGATCAGTTCCAGTGTGTTGTATGCTTTCACTTCTTCTTCACCTAGACCTTTTCTTGATGAATGAAATGTCTCTACTGTCCCAAAACAACGAACATTCTATTCTGTACTTTTTCTGTCTCTTCTCTTATCATTCACACTTAGCGTTCACCAAATGAACTACTATAAGTATGTTCCAAAAAGATGTGATCTTAGTCAGCTTTAGGAGTCCCTTCAATACTTCTTTAGTCGGCCAAATCAGGCATGCAACCTGATTAGAATCACGCAACCCAAACTGAATAGACGCAACGCTTCACATAGTCGGCTCTACCAAATTGACTCAATTATCCCGCTTCTATTAGAACACATTTAGCGCCTTTAGATAATTATCTTTAACTCATAACTAAACATGAATACAAACATGCATATCCAAAAGATAGGCGCAACTCAAGAAACAATGTAATTACGTCGGCTCTTCATAGATAATCTTCAGTCACTGTAACTGTCAAAACAGACTAACATAACTCAACTGGAACTACATATCTGACTCTGCGTGAATGCACATAGCAATCAGAACATGTGTACACTGTGGAAATAAACATGCAAGGCTCCAAAACATCTGTACTGATAATTGCTTACAGGACACTGTTGTATATTATATGTTGTCATCAATGGCAAACATACAATCAACAATTTGCACAAAAGCAAATCTCCAACAGAAAGATCTCTATAGTTTGAACATTCCTTGTTAAATCTGGAAAATATTAACAATATTCTCAAACAAAGATGATCTTGAGTTTTTCCTATGTGGAGGCCCTTGGATGTTTGGGAAACAAGCTCTAGCGTTAAAAAATGGTAGCCAAAACTAGATTTCACTGATTCCTTTTTTCTCTCGGCCCCAGTTTGGCTTTGTTTTCCCATAATTATTTTGGAGTTCTGGAATGAATATGACTTGAAGGGTTCGGTTTCTTCCTTCGGTGAACTACTGTCTATAGATCCCATGACTGCAACAAAATCCAGACTTATGTTTTCCCGAGTCTATGTTAATATTTATCAGTTCACTAATTTCCCTGAGAAAATAGATATTGTTTCAAAGCTGGGGAAATGGAGTCAAGAAGTAGAGTTTGAAGCTTTGCCCTTTGTTTGTTATTACTATAAGAAATTTGGCCACTGGGCAAAAAGTTGTCCAAAGAAGGGGCAACAAAAAAATAAGAAGGCAGTTGGAAATAAGGCTCCGAAAATCCAGCAGTGCTAGAAACCCAAACCTGCAACAAATACTGCGGCTAATGGAAGAAATCTACAGGAAGTGGGGAAAGTCCTTGAGGAGGGAAAAATCTCTAATGAGCTTCCTAAGGAAAATAAAGGAGAATCCCAAAACCTTAATAGGGAAGGAGGAAATGAAATGGAAAAATTTGGGGACAAAATAAGCATTAGGGCGGAAGAAAGCCTGGACTCAAGCCCCATTCAACAGGAGGAAGAAATGATAACCTCTTAGATAGTGTTGGAAGGGAATGAAGACGGAAGTAGAGAAAAAAAAATAGAAGAAGAGACAGACCTAGACAAGGAATATGAGGAAACAAAAAATGTGGAGGAAGGGGAGATAAAGGATAATGACTCAGTTCAAGGAGAACCTCCAATGCTACCCTCACATGTTGAAGAATCCATTGACAAATTGTGATTTTGGGGAGTCTTTCATTGATGCTTAAGAATGTATAATACTAGGTAAGGATTCTCTAAGCCCATCCTCAAGGACGGAGGAAGTGGAGATAGTAAAATCTTCCCTCCCTGAGGAGGACACTCCTATGATAGTGCAGAAGAAGAAATGGCATAGGGAACAAAATAATGGAAGATCTAGAAGGATATACACCGAAGAATGGAGGAAGAAAGAAAGAATCCTCATCCTCCACTAAATCCTCTAGAGTGGCTACTATGGGAAGAGTTAAAGAAGATGTGGGATCCACAAAGAGCTCACAGGGAAGAAGATGAGAAAGACGGAGTTGGAAAGTATGCAGAATTTAACGGATGAGAGGCAGACTACCATCCATGATTTTACTCCTAAGAAATGAAGATCGTTTCATGGAATATTAGGGGGCTCAATAGCCTCCATAAACAAGATATTTTAAGGAATATGGTAAGAGATCATAAACATGATGTTGTTTTAATCTAAGAAACTAAAATGGATAAGGAGAAGGCAGAAAAGATCAGAATTTTTAAGGATTGTGGAGTAGTGGGAAGTAGTTCTGAGGGTGCCTTTGGAGGTATTGCTATATACTGGAATGCAAAGTATATCAATGGTTAAACTACGATGATAGATGACAACTTTGTTGTGGTGATTCTCTACCATATAAGGGATGGCTTCTCCTGGGTTCTATCTAATATTTATGCCCCTAATAACATATACCATAGGAAGACATTATGGGATAAGATAGCTCAAAGCAAGAAATATTTTGTGGGGGATAGTTGGCTGCTTATGGAGGATTTCAATACTCCTCTCAAGGAGTGTGAAAAGTTTGGAGGGACTCAGAACCAGATGGATGGTAGAATGGACCTTATGGACTTTATAAATCAACAATTCCTTATTGATATGGACCTCAAAGGTATCAATTTTACCAAGTCAAATAGGAGAGATGGGGCAGAATTGATTCAAGTTAGGTTGGACAGAACGCTGATCTCTCATAACTAGATGAAAAGGTACATTTGTTCTCTTTCCTCTTTTTTGAAAGTTGGTTCACACCACTTTCCCTTAGTCTTTGTGGCAGTTCCTTTCTCTGGAAGGAGGAATTTTCCTTTCAGAGTTGAAAAGATGTGGCTGTCTCTTTCAAACTTTGATAAGTTATTCCACAATTGGTGGAACATAAAAGTGGATGACACTGCTATGTATATAGTTGCAAAGAAACTAAGGAATATCAAGGACCACGCCAGGAAGTGGAATAGGGAGTCCTTTGGAGATATTTTCAATAGAATAGGGAATCCAATAGGAGATTAAGGAAATCCACGACGTCCTATAGTTGGAAGGATATTCCCCTAAGAGGATGGACACAGAGAATGAAGTTTTGGTAAATAATCATGACCTTATCGCTTTGGAGGAAACCTTTTGGAAGCAGAGGTCAAGAGCCACTTGACTAAAGGAGGGAGAAAAAAAATACCAAATTCTTTCACATGACTACTATGAAACACAAGACAGCTAATAAGATTTCCTCCCTTGCTACTAAAAAAGGTAAACACACAAAGGATGATGACATAACCAAGAAAATGCAGGGGTTCTTTTCTTCCCTTCTTTATAAGCTAGTTTAATTATTTTCTTCAATTAATTACAGAACAACATTAGTCATTAACACATTCAGATAATACAAGATAGTACACAACAATTTTGGTTACGGGCAAAACAAATAGGTAAAAACCATGGTGGGAATTAGCACCCACAAAGAATTGTACTTGAGTATAATTATCCCTGTTAGGAGATCTTACAACCCTGTTAGGAGTTGTTCTCTACAATGCAATAAGTACAGTGACCTGGTTAAGGGTCTGACCATGTTAGGAGTCTTTTACAAATAACCCTGTTAGGGGTGAGGACTCACTGTCCAAAAAGCTCACTGCTAAGATGATGAAGGCTGCAACCTTCAGTAAAACAGATATGCACTATATCTGATAAATGAACTATTTGAGTAGACCTTCTATCTTGATCAGTTCCAGTGTGTTGTATGCTTTCACTTCTTCTTCACATAGATCTTTTCTTGATGAATGAAATGTCTCTACTGTCCCAAAACAATGAACATTCTATTCTGTACTTTTTCTGTTTCTTCTCTTATCATTCACACTTAGCGTTCACCAAATGAACTACTATAAGTATGTTCCCAAAAGATGTGATCTTAGTCAGCTTTAGGAGTCCCTTCAATACTTCTTTAGTTGGCCAAATCAGGCACGCAACCTGATTAGAATCATGCAACCCAAACTGAATAGACGCGACGCTTCACATAGTCGGCTCTACCAAATTGAGTCAATTATCCTGCTTCTGTTAGAACACATTTAGCACCTTTAGATAATTATCTTTAACTCATAACTAAACATGAATACAAACATGCATATCCCAAAGATAGGCACAACTCAAGAAACAATGTAATTACGTCGACTCTTCATAGATAATCTTTAGTCACTGTAACTGTCAAAACAGACTAACATAACTCAACTGAAACTGCATATCTGACTATGCATGAATGCACATAGCAATCAAAACATGTGTACACCGTGGAAATAAACACGCAAGGCTCCAAAACATCTGTACTGATAATTGCTTATAGGACACCGCTGTATATTATATGTTGTCATCAATGACAAACATACAATCAACAATTTGCACAGAAGCAAATCTCCAACAGAAAGATCTCTATAGTTTGAACATTCCTTGTTAAATCTGGAAAATATTAACAATATTCTCAAACAAAGATGATCTTGAGTTTGTCCTATGTGGAGGCCCTTGGATGTTTGGGAAACAGGCTCTAGTGTTCAAAAATGGTAGCCAAAAATAGATTTCACTGATTTCTTTTTTCTCTCGGCCCCAGTTTGGGTTTGTTTTCCTAGAATTATTCTGGAGTTCTGGAATGAATATGACTTGAAGGGTTTGGATTCTTCCTTTGGTGAACTACTGTCTATAGATCCAATGACTGCAACAAAAGCTAGACTTGTGTTTTCCCGAGTCTGTGTTAATATTTATCAGTTCACTAATCTCCCTAAGAAAATAGATATTGTTTCAAAGCTGGGGAAATGGAGTCAAGAAGTTGAGTTTGAAGCTTTGCCCTTTGTTTGTTATTACTATAATAAATTTGGCCACTGGGCAAAAAGTTGTCCAAAGAAGGGGCAACAAAAAAATAAGAAGGGAGTTGGAAATAAGGCTCCGGAAATCTAGCAGTGCTAGAAACCCAAACCTGCAACAAATACTATGGCTAATGGAAGAAATCTACAGGAAGTGGGGAAAGTCCTTGAGGAGGGACAAGTCTCTAATGAGCTTCCTAAGGAAAATAAAGGAGAATCCCAAAACCTTAATAGGGAAGGAGGAAATGAAATGGAAAAATTTGGGGACAAAATAAGCATTAGGGTGGAAGAAAGCCTGGACTCAAGCCCCATTCAGCAGGAGGAAGAAATGATAACCTCTCAGATAGTGTTGGAAGGGAATGAAGACGGAAGTAGAGAAAAAACAATAGAAGAAGAGGCAGACCTAGACAAGGAATATGAGGAAACGAAAAATGTGGAGGAAGGGGAGATAAAGGATAATGACTCAGTTCAAGGAGAACCTCCAATGCTACCCTCACATGTTGATGACACTGCTATGTATATAGTTGCAAAGAAACTAAGGAATATCAAGGACCACGCTAGGAAGTGGAATATGGAGTCCTTTGGAGATATTTTCAATAGAATAGGGAATGCAATAGGAGATTAAGGAAATCCACGACGTCCTATAGTTGGAAGGGTATTCCCCTAAGAGGATGGACGCAAAGAATGAAGTTTTGGTAAAGTACCATGACCTTATCGCTTTGGAGGAATCCTTTTGGAAGAAGAGGTCACGAGCCACTTGACTAAAGGAGGGAGACAAAAATACCAAATTCTTTCACATGACTACTATGAAACACAAGATAGCTAATAAGTTTTCCTCCCTTGCTACTAAAAAAGGTAAACTCACAAAGGATGATGACATAACCAAGAAAATGCAGGGGTTCTTTTCTTCCCTTCTCTTTGCTGGCCCCACCTTGAACATGGAAAATCAGGAAGTGCTTCTCTCCACCATTCCCTCTGTGGTCTCTCAATACCATAACGCTACTCTAGAGGCTATTGCTTCCTGTGATGAAATAAGTAAAGTTGTCTTTAGTTCTGAAGGGGACAAGGCACTTGGACCTGATGGGTTCCCTATGGTGGTGTTTTAGAGGATGTGGAACATTGTTGGGAAGGATGTTTCTGATGTTGTCAAGGATTTCTTTGGAGCTTGGACTATCTTGAAAGAATTAAATGCTACCTTCAATGTGCTTGTCCCCAAGAAAGATGGTACTGACACAATGGGTTCTTTTAAGCCTATTATCTTATGCAACTCCTTATATAAAATAATTTTGAGAGTGCTTACTTCAAGAATCTTGAAAATTCTGTCGGGTCTTATTTCTCATCAGCAAAATGGGTTTGTCCTGGGTAGGAAGATCTTGGATTCTATCATTGTTGTTCATGAAAATATTCATTATTTGTTGAATTCTTGTAAGCAAGGTTTTCTTATGAAATTGGATCTGTCCAAAGCCTATGACAGAGTTGATTGGGGTTTCATGGACAAGTTTCTAAAGGATTTTGGTTTTAGCGCCAGAGTTAATCAAGTGATAAACTAGCTCAGAACCACATCTTCAACTTCCGTGTTGGTCAATGTGGCATCTTCTACCTTCTTTAGACCTTTTCGTGGGTTGAGGCAAGGGGATCCCATCTCTCCCATTCTTTTTTCCATTATGGATGAATGCCTTGGTAGATATTTTCTCTCCCTCAACAATTGAGGGGCTATTCAAGGCTTGCGACCCTCCTCTCATGATCAATATTGTTCTCATGAATAATTTGTCGCTAACACTATTCTCATGCTCACTGCAACTATTAAAGAGGCTAGAAATATTAAAACCACCCTCAACTTGTATTCTAATGCATCGGGTCAAATCATTAACTGGAATAAAAGCTCTCTTTTCTTCATTAATACCCCTGCTGAGAGGCAACTCAAAATTTATAGAATTCTTGTTTGTTCTATTTTTAAGTTCCCTAGTGCTTACTTGGGGTTGCCTCTGGGCTCTAAACCCTTGGATTCTTTCTGGAACTCCTTAATTGAGAAATTCAATTATAAGTTGGCTGGGTGGAAAGGGAACCTTCTTAGTCAAGATGGGAAGGTACTTCTCAGGAGCTGCCTTCAAAACCTTCGTATTTATGCTTTGAGCCTGTTTAAAATTCCAACTATGCTTGCAGAGACTTTGGAAAGAATTCACAAAAGATTCATCTGGTCTAGAATAGATGAAAAGAAGAGGCTGCCTCTGGTGGCCTGGGACCAGATCTGTAAACCCAAGAAGAATGGAGGCGTGGGGATTAGAAACATAAGAAAGATAAACAGAGCCATTTTGGATAAACAATTTTGGAGGATGTATGGGGAAGAGAGAGAATGAAACACTGTCTGGAAAGGAAAGTATACCATTAATACTCAAAATGTGGAAGACTTCTTTAGATCCCCGAAAGTTATGAATGGAACTTTCATTTGGAAATCTATCCAGGAGGGAAAGGAAGTTGTGGAAAAAGGAAAGAGATGGAAGTTGGGAAATGACAAAAATATCAGAAAGTTCTACATTGTGTGCAACATTTCTTTTCAAAGGATTAGGGGTTACCTTATTCCTCTGGCTCTCCCTATTTTCAACAATAGGTGTGTCATCTTTCCAATTTGTCTTGTATGGCATATACCTCAAATTTGGGAATTTATCATATCTTTGATATTGACACCTAATGTCATGAGGAGCCCAGTCATTTTTATCAACCTTGGTAGTAAGGTCTTTTACTGCACTTACTAGTTTATCCACCCTATCCTCCTCTTTGGTAGGTTTACTTGTTTGTCCTTTTGTATCCTTCAACAACCTTCCATCTTCTCTCTTTCCCATTTTCTATGAGGCTTGCCTATTGCTTTCAATGTTTATAGCAATTTTATAAGCCTCTCTCAGACTATGTGGACTCTTATCCGTTAAAAGAGATGACATCTTTCCTTCCATAACATTGAAATATGTATTCAAACATACTTGGTCATCTAATCTAAAAACTTGAAATAACTTGTTCATGGCCTTTTGAAATCTACTATTGAAATTTTCCATACTTTCATTTGGGAATTTCTTAATATAATTAAATTCATTCAACATAAAACTTGAATTGACATGTTCACGATATTGTTTCCTAAAACATTCAACAAGCTCTTCCCAAGATGCTATACTATTTTTCAGGTAAACTCCTATACCAGTCTCTAGCATCTTCATCCAAAGATTGAACAAATAATTTCATGAGTACATCCCCATGATCAATTTTAAAGTCAGTCATTTTATTAGTGAATGCTTTAAGATATCCTTCACAAGTTATAACATTATTTCCACTAAACCTAGGGACTTATCTCTTACCTCATTTGGGATGACATTTGGATAACCAGGAATGTCATCAAAGAACAGTGAACGATACCTATCCAAATGGATGGGTCTTCTTTGAAAATTTGCAGTAGCATGAGCTCCACTTACTCCTACTACAACTTCCTAATGTTTTGTGTTGTTTGATATAGCAACAACATGGTGACCACAAAAATGTGTACACCTTGGACTGAACCAAGAGTGTGATTGTTTTGACCAGGATTAGCTACTTGTACAACACTTGTTGTTGCAATATTACTTCTAGTGACACTTAAGAAGGCTAGCTTCCTTTTAATCTCAACAACTCCTGCTTTCAACTCAGCCTTTTCCAATTGCTTGGCAAGTTCATCCTTTACCCTCCCAACTTCTTCTAATTCAAGATCTGCCTATGACATCCCACCTAGAGAAACCTCCCTTTGTTTTGGTTCTTCAATATGGAAACTAGATGCCTTCTGCTTTCCCTTATTCTTAGGGTCTTGAGTAATGCAGATTTGACAGATAACAGGTTGCTCTTCAACCTTCTCAGGTTCTTCAACATTATTCATTGCCATTTGCCTCAATAATTGCCTTTTTAGATGATCAACCTTCATTTATTTTTGTCATATCAGATCTTTGTTTTTCTTTTTTTTCTCTATTGTGTAATGATAAATTGCTCTTGGAGTTTTCTCTCCAATTCAGCAGCTATTTCATCAAGACTTTCTAAATCTAGAAGGGTAGTATCAAATTCCTCCTCTCTCATTAGGAGAATAATAATCTCCATATGCACCCAATCCCAAGTTTGGAGCCTCTTCATACTCTGATATATTTTCTTCATGACTATGATGGATTGGATCCTCTCCCCTAATGTTCTCCTCTTGTTTCTTAGTTTGAGGAGTCCTTTATCATTCTTTCCTTTTCTTGACTGACCTCCTTTAGAGGCAGTTGGAAGTCCATCTTCCATCTTTTCCTCTGGATGTTTTTTCATCCAAGCTCTAGTATATTTTCTATTCATATTGAGAAAGTGTGTATAGGATTATATATATTACTCAACACTAATGCAAAGATCTTTTAGAGTCGCCACCCCAAACTAGTTGGGAAAATACAACACTAACCAAAAATAATATTTTTCTTCAAAAGTTCCCTAGCAGAGTCGCCAATTTGTTGGATCTTTTTCTTGCAGAATCCTATATAGCAGCAATGATTGACTCTATGAAACCCAAACTCTGATTATGTCAAGAAAAAAGTCCAATCAAAGAGGATTAAATCCTCCTTCACTTTGAGCTCTACAAGCTCTGGTGGGTGTACCTCACTTCTGCCCTAAATATTTACTAGTTCTTCAACATGCAGGCATAATAAATGTAACATAAAATGAAAATGGTAACAGTTTGTATTAAGATTTGATAGGAACCACATAATCTAGCATATCAGATCAATGCCTTATCCAATGGGCATGGAGTCATTCAATATGTAAAAACCTTCAATGACAGAGATATATCAAATGTAAATCCTGCAAATGATCACTGAATTAGACTATGCCTTACATAATCTACTCACACTCCTTACTAGCAAAAGTACTTATCAAATCTGCTACAATCCTCTACTCATTGAAACTATCTTAAGGGTTTAATTCTCTCCTTGAAAGAAACCTTAATACAGTTTGACACTCTGCCTTACAAAGTGATGGACTGAAATGTCCTTAACAACCAATCCAAATGAGTATAAAGGCTGGAATAGAGACAACTATTCAATCAGGTCACATAAATAACAGGAAGTACATACATATATTGATATGAAAAACTTCAATTACATATGAAATCAGGGCCAAAAGACCAGTTGGTAATCTTAATCAGAATATGCAGAGCTTTACAAGCTTTTGTGGCATAAAATTCCCATCATACAAAATGATCCTGGAAGTCCTTTTATAGAAACAAGGGCTACAACAATTTTCAGATCCATTAAGGGCCCGTTTGTTTCACGGAATTGACCGGTAATTGGCATTTCTAAATTCCCAAAATGTTCAATTCCCTATTTGGTTCCAAAATTAAAAATTGGAATAGGGCTATGTGAATTCTAATTTTGGGTCATTTTGAGCATTCCACAATTCCTTCTCAGACCTAGAATTGGAATTGAAAAGTGGAATTGGAATTGAGAGTATTATTTTGGGAAGGAAAATTCATTCCCATTTTTGTGTCAATAATGTGTGTATGTGTGTATATATACATATGTGTATATGTGTGTATGTGTATATATGTATATATATACACAAATGTATGTATATATATGTATGTGTATATACATACATGTATGTGTATATGTGTGGATATATACACACATGTGTATGTGTATATACACATGTGTATATATGTGTGTGTGTATATATACACACATGTTTGTATATATACACATATGTGTATATACTCAAGTGTGTGTATATATACACATGTGTGTGTATATATATACATGTGTGTATATACACATGTGTTTGTATACACACATGTGTATATATATGTGTATGTGTGTATATATACACATGTGTGTGTATATATGTGTGTATATATACACACATATGTATGTGTATATATACACATGTGTATGTGTATATCTACACATGTGTATATATATATACATGTGTGTGCATACACACGTGTGTGCATACACACATGTGTGTGTATACACACACACATGTGTGTGTGTATACACACATGTGTATGTGTATATATATATACATGTGTGTATAGACACATATGTGTATATACATGTGTGTGTATATACATGTGTATGTATATACACACATGTGTGTATATACATGTGTGTGTATATACATGTGTATGTATATACACACATGTGTGTATATACATACGTGTGTGTATATATACATGTTTGTGTATATATGTATATATGTGTGTATAAATACACACGTGTGTGTGTGTGCAAAAACAAATTTCCAATTCCAATTCCAGTTTTGTGGAACCAAACACAAAATATGCATCTTCTAAGTCATCTTCCAGGTGAACCAAACAGGACAAGCCCATATTCTAGAATTCGTTTTGAGAATAGCAGAATTCCACGGATGGATTCAATTCCAGAATTGGCAATTCCAACATGCACAAATTCTGCGAAACAAACGGGCCCTTAGGGTTACGGCTTAAACTATTAAAGTATTACATGACAGGGAATTATTAATTCACTTCAATAACCAAGCACCTTTGTCATCTTTTAGTTGAAACATTCATTTGATTCATTATGTTAGAGAAATCCGATCAAGCCGCCAATTATCTTGTAAAACTAAAGAACAATGCCCTGCAAAAGGAACAATGAATGGAATGTCTGATCCATCATTAATTAGCCTAGAAGATTTTGGCCCTTTAGATTTGCAGAAAGCCAACTACCTTTTCTGGGAAAGCTCAAGTCCTTTAAAATATGATCTGATCTGTATTATAAAACTTTGAAACCACTCCTCATTTATGGACGAAGAACAGAACAAGATAAGCCAAAGGATTAAATACTGATTTACAAGCTAACTAGAAACCCTAAAGAGATAACTTCTTCTTAAATACATTCAAAAACACCAATCTTTCCTCCATACTACATCCAAGAGCTGTTCATACACGACCCAAGAGATCAGATTGATCCATCAAACTCTTTGCAGCAAGACGACACAGATCACCGCTTGAAAACCCTGAGAAAAGCTTTAAAATTTTGAAAAACAGTTGCAATAGCTATACCTGGCGTGAAAATCTCCATCGATGGTCCAGGTTTAAACTTTTAATCACTTTAACACAAAGCTGTAGATGCTTTTTAAGTTATCCCAGCACTGAAGATCTGATCCTGCCTGGTGTCGCACAGGCGCAATGCCTTAAAGATTATTTCTTGATCATCTCCACTTTAAGGAAAAGTGCCAACCGTCTGATGAAAATCAATTAGGCTGTGCATTGATCTTACCCTTGGTTTCGCAACTGCAGGTTCCACTTACTAGGCTGGACATGTGGCCGCACAATGTAATGCCTTGATGGTTAATTATCTATCATCTTTTCTTTAAGGTAATGCGCCAGCCATCTGATCAATTTAAACCAAACTGATCTTTACTTTAGTTATAACCCGATAGTCCTGGTCCCACTGACCTCCAAATGGCACTTTACTAATGGCTCTGATAAATCCTTGTTGTCTTCTGACCTATGCTGACTGGGATGGACATGCATCAAGCAGGTGCAATGCCCTGAATACTATCTGTCGATCATCTCTGCATTAAGGCTTTGCACCATTCGTCAGATGGAATCTGACTTGACTGCCCTTTAACTTACTCTCACATTGATTCGGACCCACCTTGTACATGTGGCACAAAGCGCAATGCCTCAAAGGTTAATCTGAATGCATCTTCGCATTAAGGCTTTACGCCCAATGTCAGATCGACATTAATTTGACTACACATTACCTGACCTCCACATGGCGCTTTACTAATGGCTCTGATACCTGTGCTGACCGGGATGGACACGCGTCAAGCAAGTGCGATGCCTTGAATACTATCTATTGATCATCTCTGCATTAAGGCTTTGCACCATTTGTTAGATGAAATCTGACTTGACTACCCTTTAACTTACTCTCACGTTGATCCAGACCCACCTTGTACACGTGGCACAAAGGCGCAATGCCTCAAAGGTTAATCTGACTGCATCTTCGCATTGAGGCTTTACGCCCAACGTCAGATCAACATTAACTTGACTATACATTACCTGACCACCACTTTACTAACCACAGGTCCCATCTCCCAGATAAGACATGTGTCATGCAGGCGCAATGCCTTGATTAGTAATATCACCACATCTCCGGCTTGAGGCATTGTGCTGGCCATTAGATCATTTCAAACCTGACCATTCTTTAACCTGTTCGTAGCCTTAACAACTTTACACGTGGCGATCAGGCGTAATGCCTTAATGATTAGATCTTGCGCATCTCAACATTGAGGGAAAGCAACGATCATTAGATCAAATTTGAATTGATCGTCCTTTACTTCCTTAAGAACCCCAGACCCACAATCTCAGATGTCCATGTGTCAAAAGGGCGCAATGCCTCAATCATTAAAAAATTCATCTTGCGCTTTAAGGGAAAGCGCCCGCCGTCAGATCATCAGAGATGTGCTCAATCTTTATTCTGTCTTTGAAAACCTAGGGATGATGACATCAACGATGCTACGTGGCAATCAGGCATGATGCCTTGATCAGTAAAGATCGTCATCTTGTGTATTAAGGCAAAGCGCCAACCGTTGATCTTCTTCAAGCTTGACAACTTGATAACCGATCACATATGGGCCCAAGACCTGACAACCTTCCACCTGTCGTGATGGCGCAATGCCTTGATGAATAACGAACTTCATCTTCATGCTTAAGGCAAAGCGCTCACCGCAGATCTTATCAAACTTGGACTGCCTTTAACTCATCTCCTTTATGTAGACCCGGTCCCCCATACACCACGTGTCAGTTAGGCTCGTTGCCTTGAATAATAAAGATCTTCATCTCCGCCATGAAGGGAATGCGCCCGCCGTTGGATTAAACAAGACATGCACGAGAGATGTAAAAGGTAATAAAGGTATGCGGAAGGCATTAGAACTTAGGGAAAATAAAAGAATTAATCACCCTGCTAAGACATAGGAAAAGTTAAAAGGGACGGCCCCGCTCGACATAAAAAATAAGACACATGGGCTATAAGGATCTTAAGTGACCGAAAAAAGTAACTACAAATTATAGCAAGTCCTTGAAGGGTTTAGGTATTTTGCACCAACGGCTAGAAATTTTGAAAATAGGGTTTAAGGACAGAGCAGGACTTAGGGGAGTTTTCAACATTTAAACCAGATTTTCTCTCTTCAAGACCTAGGGTTTGTGAACCAGGTATAAAACATCAAAAAAACTGAGAGATCTAGCAGGGGAGAAAACTTTTTTGTAACCCTAACTAGGCCCAAGGCAATATACATAGCAAATGGACAAAATAAGATCAACAAGATCATGATGATCGCAGTCTGCAGCTTGATGACGTAAACTCCATTTTGGGGCAAAGTTGTGTTGTTTAAAAATTTTTGCAAGTGTCCTCCAAAAAAGTGACATGAGTCACATATACGTGTCACAGTTCACTGTCACATATATATAATTTATAATTTTGGGCAATGGGCACATATAATATTTTTCCTTCAATAAAATATTGGGTGTATATATTATAATATAATATTTTCAATATAATTTCAGGCGGAAGTTGTAAAGGATTAAAAAGTCTTGAAAAACATTCCACAAAAGTGTCACACTCACGTGTCAGACTTAGTCCTTAGAAAGAAGTTAGAAAATCTTTGATTTCCATTTAGGTTTTGAACTTTTAAGGGTTTTGAAACTAAGGGACGTCATTAATAGTGGTATTTTGCTAAATTACTATTTGGATTCTTGGAGATAGTAGTTACTCTAGGCCCTAGGGAGATTAAGGAATAAAAAATGATTACTAGATTGAGGAATACAACAGAGTTTGTTGGTGCCAGTCTATTCAAATAGAAATTGCAGGTCAAATCCAGAACACCTACATCCCTCATTTTTAATTCTTTGAATCTCCTGGTTTACAATCTAGATTGTAGAAGTTAGAACTAGAGTTAGGGGTTTGACCGTTCAACTTGAGGGTTAGCATTTTTAGGCTTGTAGTTACTAGTTACTAGTTGTCTAACATTATTTTGAACCAATACCAGTGCCATCAATGTGGCAACTGAAAAGTAAAGTGAATGAAAAAATAGAGTTAACCAAACTGGTTAAAACACCAGGTTTCACTGATGAATACCATGATATTTATGATCCTATTATCCATGGTGATAAGTGAATCATAGATATTAGATATGCATTGTCTAGTAAGGTAGAAAATCCAAATACAACACCTTTTACTATTTTTAACACAATGTTAAATGCAAGTATGAATAAAATTGCATTGTGGGATGTTGGATTGGTATGTATGACGTTACCTGAAGTATTCCCTTGCCCAGAAATTGTCATGGTTTGTGCCCAAAATTATGATGAAGATAGAAAAATAATTGTCAATAATAATACTGTAGAGGAAATTTTATCCATAACCGAAGGAGAATTTGTTCGTTTGTTGAACCTAGGGTTTGAAGTACAAGACTCAAACAACCATATTGACCTAGGAAAGCTGTTAGAGGAATACGAGAGAATCACTGCAAATCATAAATATAAATTTATCAAAGGTCTAACAGTGTGTGATGCTCAATTGGATCAGAATCATAAGCCTCCTTATGATTTTAATATTTTTGTGCCATGGGTTCAGGATAGTATTTCCTTGCTAACATTTTATCCTGAGATTGGAAAATAATAAAGAAGTGAGTGCCAAAAATCTTTAAATGATTTTTCATATCTATTGTGTCAAAGAACTATTAAGATACAATTTTGTTGAGCACATTGTTCAATCGATGCAAAAACAATAACTAATGATTAAAAGAGGTTCTTGTAAGACATTTACATTCACAACCTACTTGTGCTATCTTCTTCTAGAAAAGCATCATGCAATGTTAGAGAGAAACACACTTTAGATTCAAGTCTATAAGATTGATGAGAAGACTCAGCAGAGAATCGTGTGTCCAATTTACGAATGGACACCAAAGATAAGTATGCATGATAACAAAAAGAACTACAACCATTTTGTAGACTTCTTTTTGGCACCAATGTATAATGAAATTACAAGCACCCCAATGCCTAGATTTCCCATGTCTTGTAGAGAATGCATGAACTTGAAAGTCACATACAATTGGCTGACTAGTTCTTCATGGAAGAATAGACTCTGTTAAGGTTATACAGATCAATAATAGAACCCTACAAACTACCAATACATGTGACAGCGAGGGTATTTTAATTGGAATATGTACGATAGATGGAGAGCATCGATAAACTCTTTAATGGTCAGCAAAAGAAGAGCATTTTTTCTTCGTTGCATTTCTAATGTGAGAGGTTCACATTTGAGAGAAGAGCAATCAGTGTGGCACATGATTTTTTGAATTTTTTTGGCTTTGTTGTCGACAGTTACTGGCAGTATGATCCAATCAACATCATTCAAAAAAGGCTTATGGCGAATAAGAACTCTGCGAGAAAAATTCAACATCAAAGTAAACCATTGCTAGAAAAGTTGAAAAACATGGACTTCTGGGATGAGGTAAGAAAGGAGATGGAGAAAATTTCCGCTAATAATAATATTTCAATAGAAGAATTGTCATCACAAATTGTGGC
This sequence comes from Thuja plicata, assembly GCA_018584345.1. NCBI lineage: Eukaryota > Viridiplantae > Streptophyta > Pinopsida > Cupressales > Cupressaceae > Thuja > Thuja plicata. The sequence goes on along the minus strand of MU223203.1, from coordinate 908,367 downwards.
ATTGCACTCACAAAGAACAACAAAGAAGGCCAAGACATCCTACAATTTCAATCAAAAAGTTGCTAAGCCATCTAAAAAAGCTATTCCCCAAAATATAGAACTATGTAAAGAGATAAATTGGACTCAAAGAAAATTTACTGATTTTTGGATTATGAGGAAGAATCTCATTGAATCAAAGACCTCTACAGATCTTTATGAAATCAAAGAGGATGAAGAGTTTAGCAAATTGTGGAATATGGGGCATCCCACTGAAGCATATGACAAAATTGATATTGAAGATAATAAGTATGAGATTGAGGTTAATGTGGATCCCACAACCACTCCAACAATTACTACAATTTGTGCAAAATTGAGTGGAATCTATGAGTCCATGAGAGAAAAATATAGCATAGGTGAAACCATTATAGGAAATTATGGGTTTTTAAGGTTAAGGTGGTTTGGGTTCCAAAGGAGAAGGCCCTTGGTTTCCAATTGAGACACCATTACCACCAATACATGGTCACAAACAAGTCATTGGAGTTGAATCATCATATTCATCATAGAAAGGTACTACTTGAGTCTTGGTCTCATACCCCTGCATCTTCATTTGTTAGAGCTTCAAATCCACCTTGTGCAGATACTTAGATTCAATCATAACCACTAGTAGAACATAGTATTCCTATTAGTGGTGAATCAAGTGCCACTAACACTGGTGGGGAATCTGGGGACAATATTCCTATTAATATTCAATGAAGTGCTACTGGCACTCACGGGGATGGCATAGGTACTAGTACTAGTTATCCCAAACAAGTGAAACAACAAGATATCTCTAACAAGAGGCCAATAATAGTGGATACTATACATAATCCTAGTGATCAAGGCATTGTGAAGAAGAAAAAGGTTATGACAACAATGACAAGTACAACTCCAACTACATCAATTTCCACTCCAAATCTATTGTTTGTAGCTTAGAACAAACCCCTCAAAAGTCTCCAAAAACTCCACTTGCAAGTGACATTGGGACAAGATTAGGAATGACTTGCTAATCCTCAAAATGCATTAATTAGAACCACATGCATAGGTGGAGGTAGGTACATCACTGCAAGTGCTATTTCACCTTTCAAACATTCAATTGCTTCAGCGACCCTAGATTTTTGTTAAAATGATTTATCTAATAAATTTGCAGAAACAAAAATAAGAAAAAGAAAATAAGAAGACATTGAAGATGGGTGCGCTTACTGTAGCTTTAGAGGAACAACTTGCATCAAACAAGGTATTTCCTACATATGACCCCAAAAAAGATATGATGGGCTTCATGATTGTTATTCCCCCAAATAGAGATAAAAATCCACCATAGATTCATATAGAACCCTCTGAATTTCATGTTATCACCCTCCAAATGGATTTTTCCAAAGTTAAAAATGTGAAAAAAATTAGTGGGTCAAAAAAGACCAACGAAGTTGTTACACTTCTCTTCTCAAGGTGGAGAGAGAGAAAAGTAAGCTGGAGAAAAACATAGAAAAGTTACAAGTAGACCTGACGAATGAAAAAGAAAAGAGGAAAGAAACATATAACAAGTACAATGAATTACAAAAAAAGATAATTTTTTTCCCCTCTACATCAACAATTACAGAGCAGGAACAGATGGAGATGAAAATGAAGGAAGTGAGGGAAATTTGGATGGAAGCATTAAAAAATTTGATGATGAAAGAGCCACTATAAAATAATTCTTTGGGCGTCATCAGGGAATTTTTCGCTGCTTTGGTCTTGAACATAAGCCCGCGGACCATCTTGTTTCAAATACAGGATGGACCATCTCTCTACGTGGGTCTGTGCGTATGCCCTCGTGCCGTGATCTCGTGCCCCTCTGTCTCAGTGAAGTCATCAAAAGAAGTCGACATTTGTGTAGGCTAGTCGATACCTGCAATTTGTGGAAGTTTTGGTAACCTCCATCCATCCCTCCTTGGCGGTCGCAATTCCGTGGTTTGAAACACCAAGGGCCCGTTTGGTTGAGGGGTGGAATGGGAATTGAACGGGAATTGGCATTTCCGAATTTTCAAAATGTTCAATTCCCTGTTTGGTTCCAAAATTAAAAATTGGAATAGGGTTATGCGAATTCTAATTTTGGGCCTTTTTGAGCATTCCACAATTCCCCCTCAAGACTAGGAATTGGAATTGAAAATTGGAATTGGAATTGAGAGTATTATTTTGTGAAGGAAAATTCATTCCCATTTTTGTATTAATATTATATTGCTATCAAAATGTATATATAAATCTATGTATATATACATGTGTATATATATGTGTGTATATACATGTTTATATATACATGTGTATAAATACATATATGTATATATACATATGAGTGTATATACACACATGTACATATATAGTATAGATACATATATGTATATATACACATGAGTGTATATACACACGTGTATGTGTGTATATATACACACGTGTGTGAATATACATGTGTATGTATATACATGTGTGTGTATATACTCTTGTGTGTATATATATAGTATATATACATGTATGTATATATACACATGTGTATATACATACTCATATCTATATACATGTGTGTATATACACATGTGTATATATGTGTGTGTATATATGTGTATACATGTGTATATACATACATGTATGTGTATATATATGTGTGTACATGTGTATATATACACACATGTGTGTATATATACACATGTGTGTGTATATATACACACATATGCGTATATGTGTGTATATATACACGTGTGTGTGTGTGTGTGTGTACACACATATGTGTGTATATATGTGTATGTGTGTATATGTGTGTGTATATATGTGTGTACAAAAACAAAATTCCAATTCCAATTCTAGTTGTGTGGAACCAAACACAAAATTT